>SCDZ01001508.1:0-13602 GCA_004143845.1 Drosophila lacertosa
TGAAAAAAAAATCATTGAGTTATATTAAACTATAGTGAAGTTACATACAAAATTGCACCATTTGTTTTTCGTCAAAATAATTATGCCGACTAGTGTATACTTATAACCTTTGAGGTTATTTATGTTTTTCTTTAACTCTAAGCGACATCCGCTAGTCAATATGCCCTACAAAGACTTTATAACGGTTGTTTAGCGGAAGAAAAAAAATCAGTGGGGTCTTCTTTTGCGCAGAAAATGGCTTGGAAAATATTTTTCAATCACTTTAATTGTAAGCAGCCGGCAGCCGACGCCGCGGGAGGGAAAACGGCTTCTATACATCAAATTGCATTGGCTTATGCCAGAGTATTGGTTGGGCTGGGCATATGTTGTGCCTGCCCGACTGACAGACACGCTTTGCCAAACCCACCCGCCCCGTCCCGGCAAAGCGCCTGTCCGCCGTACGTTTTTGCCATAAACAAACTCCGGCAAGAGCAATGCAAATTTAATGTTGTCAAGCTGTCGTATCATGCTGAAATATGCGCATGATTCCCCTTCGGCAGCGCCCCCAACCCCCTGCCAAATGGGGACAATGTTATTGGGGTTGTGTTTTCCTACTAGCAGTCATGTGTCCAACCGCCCAAGACGTAATATGAAACGAGTGAGGCGACGGCCCCGCCCAGTGGCATGCACGGCACGGATTGGGGCATTGGATTGGTTAGGGTCTTACTTACTTTAAGATAATGCCGGCAAGCAACAAAGCCAACAACAAAATAATAAGGAAAAAAATATATAAAAAAAGGGGTACAAATTTCCTGTGCTTCCGTTTCGCCTGTCACAACGCTGACAACGTGGAGAGTGTCAACCCCACAGAGCCCACGTCAGTGCATATGAAACCTGGTTATTATCGCCTCGAAGCTCCCATTTTCCATTTCCCATTTCCCGCACTGCTTTTCTACATAACTGCCGGGCATTTGTAATAAAACTCAAGCGCATAATTGTTTGCCATATTTCTAAAATGTGGCAGGGGGCAAAAGGCAAAAGGCAACAACAGCGGCAACGACTCCCAATTGCATACTTTTTGGGGTCCCCTCCCCCTCCTCCCCCCCTTCCCATTTCCGTTTGGCCAATTTATGAGCAGGTGGAATTTTTAAGTAGTGTATGTCGCTCTCGGTCTCTTCTCGTAGTTGCGCTGATTTTCAAGCTGATTGCTTTGGAATTTTTGATGAAGCTGCGTTTTAATACACACACGCACACACACACCTACAAACCCACACACATACGCACACCCACACACGTCTGCTTTGGCAGCTAGGCAACAAGATTGCAGCCCGTCCATGCTAATTATTATGGAAGGTGTGAATCACTTATGCTTCTCTGAGCAATTTCTGAAGGGTTCAAATTTGCATTAAATGTTCAGATGAAAAAACCTTTTGATTTTGCTGTTTAAAGCTTGGTAGTTTAAAAATTTAAAAAAAAATTATTTAACTATGTTTAATTTGATATTAAAAAATATATATATTATTATGTTGTGCAGTTGAATTTTAAGGATCTGTTTCTAATGCATATAATAAAAAATATTTATACTGGAGTATAATCTCAAATAAGGTTAGATTAATTTAATGAAAGTATTTGGAATTTTTCTAATTTTCAAATAAAATAAATAAATTTTATACTTCACACACTTTCATTTTATAACACTAGAAATGAATGTAAGAAAAATTATTAAAAAAATTTACATTTATGTACATACATATATATAAAAGTATATACAAATGATTATTAGTAGAAAAAAGTTAAAAAGCATATACAAATAATATTTCGTAGCAATAAAATTCTATTTTTATATATTTATATTATATATATTTTTATTTATATTTTTTGTATATATATTTTTAACATATGCAGTCAATCCAAGTAAAAGTAAAACAATTGTTATGCTCCCCAAAAACTTTATAATTTTCCCCCGCTCGGTTGCATGTCACAAGACTGTCTCAATCAAAATTCTTGAGCTGCTTCAATTTGCGCAACTTTCGTCGAAATTTCTTCAGCTTTGGGTTTATCAATTGTGCCACGCCCACAAGCAGCTCGTGCTCGTCCTTAGCTTATCCCTTTTGGTTGAAGCTTGTGCAATTATGAGCATATTTGACGCATGCCCAACTTTTTTCTTTCATCAGCTCTTACCTTCGCCTGGCAAACTCAATCTGAGCCAATCAATGGCGTTACGCATACGCCGCGTAAGCCGCGCGTTGCCAACGCCTCGCCAAGGCAACAAGTACACGACGAAACCCAACTGCAGCCATCTTCCCAGCCCCGAGCTCTGAGCTCCGAGCCCTGCCAGCTGCCAGCTTTCCAGTCAGATACCCACCTTGCTATTCATTACGTACAGGCGACGTCTGTGTGCCACGCCCACCGCACCGACGCCCGGCTGCCGCCTCTTAGCGACACTTGGACCAGCACGCCCTTTTAGCCAAAAAGCTTGGCATCTGTTTTGTATGCACATGGCGTATTCATCAAAGTGGTTTTTATATTACGTGATATTTTTGGTGCCTTTTTCGCTTTATTTTCCTTTATTCTCGCCAGCCAAACAACAAAATTCTTGTTGACAATATTTTCGCCTCTTTTATATCAGTCGTGGCTTCACTTTCTTCTTTTCTTCTGCTTTTTTTTTTGTTCTCAAACTTTTCACACTTGTGGGCGTGTGATGTTTTTTTTTATATATATTTTGCTTTTGTTCCCTAACGAAAGCATAAATATTCAAAACACATTTAAAATTCCCGCTTCTTTTTCATTTTTATTATCTTTTTTTTTTTTGGCAAGCAGCATAATTAGGTTTTAATCATCAAAATAAATGAAAATTCTGTCGAAATTTTTATGAGCCAAATATATATTTGTTGATGTTGTTGTTGTTGTTTTTGTTGTGCGCATTTGTCAATCAGCGCGACTAGTTAGTGTGTGATCAATTCTGACAAATGAGGATAAATTTTTGAGTAGCAATAAGACAGACACAAAAGGAAAATTGGGCGGAATATACAGCTGGGAAATGCGACAGCGATGGAGGGACAAAAGTAATGAAAGTACTTTTGGAAAAGCTGACATTTCCAGCGATGGGGAAAGTTATGAATGTAATTTTTAACTTAATGAAGCAAAGGCACTTTTTAAAGAGAAATCAGAGAGATAAACAAAAGTATGCATAATAAATTGCATGACAAATTTTTTTTAAGAAAAATAATTATATTATAGTCGATTAATTAAAATTAAGTAAAATATATTTTGTGTATATTTTTAAGATAGCTTTAGTTATCTATTTATTGGCATATTTTTTTATGTTCCTAGCTCATATTATTAAATATTAACCTGTCAAAATTTGTTCAATAATTTAATTGCTTGTGAATTAAGTTCTCATTTTAAATATGCAAAGAATGCTTTTTATGTATTAAATACATATGTCAAAAATGCAATTTAAGCTTGCATAAGAAACTTAGCAAGCACTCAGGCTTTTTTCTGCTTTACAGGGTATTCGTAGAGTCAGTCAGCGCTGCTTTTAAGCCACTGCTGCAGCAGACACTTCATCGGCTTGTGCGACTGAGTGGCTTATCACCTGTTCCATGTGTCAGCAGAGCTGCCAGCTTCATGGCAACGGGGTCCACAATGTATCAACCTTCAAATTGACTTTCATTTCGCTGCTGCAGCAGCTTTGAGGTCGCATCCATGCAGGATCCCCCTCCCCTCCCCCAAACACAGCAGGACCATTCTGAGGCTGAGGACGCGCAGCGCGTGCGGTTTTTTGATTGAAATTGGAGATTGCGCCTGAGCTGTATTTGCTGTAGTTGGCGACGGAAATTTGACTATGTCGCGATATGCGACCAGACAATTTAATACCCAAGCCAACAGAATGAAAAAAGAGAAAAGAAAAACCAAAATGCCCGACGGCGTGGCTCAAATGCGTTGGCAGCTTTTTCGACGGTTTTGCGTCTGTGACGCAATTTCTCATTGGGGTTGCCAAGTGCAAAGCGCCAAGCGGCAAGTGGCAAGCGGCAGCATGTGGCAAGTGGCAAGTGGCAAGTGTCAGGGCAACAAGAAATTAGTTTCGAATGCCTTCTCTTTTTTTTAAGCCAAGTCATAAGAATGAGATTATCAGCCAGAGCTAATAAACGCGTGTTGCGCGAACTGTTGCAAAGAACAAAGTGGGTTTTAGGCAGTGTTGCAAGCGGGGTTGCAATTTGTGGAAAGTGCGGCAAGTTCAGGTATTAAGAAATTGAGGATTTGTTTGAAGATGTAAAAAAAATTTAAAGCGGAGTCGAAATAAAGTTGTTAAAGCAAAGTGTGGGAAAAGTAGAGAAAATCTTTAGCTTCTTTATTTTCAATTGTCTCTATTGAGAAAGAATATATTATTTAAATAAGTTAAATTTCTTTTAGTAAGCATTTGAAATAAAATAAAATAAAAATAAAATAAAATAAAAATTTAATTTAATAAATGAAAGAAAAAACACCTTAAGATGTAAAATTATATATAATTTTAAGTAAGTAAAAAGGAGAAAACTTCTCAATTTATCAACATTTTCCACCCACAAAAAAAACAATTCATTCAAATAATATCCTCAAACTCTTAATGAGCAATTAAAATAATTAATTATATATATTTTTTTGATTTATGTAGCTTCTCATTAATGTGTAATCCAACCCATTTCAATTACTCACATCATGTGTGTGTATTAATACAACAAATTTTCTTCAATGCCCCGAGAACTATTTCCATAAATCTCTGGCAGTCTTCTGGGCCGTCCCATTTTGTCCGTCCGAACAAAGCGTACACTTTGTAAATTAATAATGCACGCAAGTAAATTAATTTAAAATCATATTTATAGCATTTTAGTTAATTAAATGCGCAAAAATTCGACTCCTTTCCCCTGCCCCAAAAAATCTTGCCTTGCCTAGGCGAAAGTGTCAACTGCAGAGGAGTGTGCGTGTGCGTGTGTGTGTGTGTGTGTGTGTGTGTGTGTGTGTGTGTGTGTGTGTGTGTGTGTGTGTGTGTGTTGACTGTTCCCGTTTGTTGTGTCTGTCGCAGTTCTTTCAACACACTCGCACACCTCTTTTGCGCCTGCTTGCCGCGACATTTATGAACTTTATGAAGTCTGCTTCATAAATCATCTTCCACACACGGCAGGGCTAACATTTTGCTTAGGCGAATTTAATGAAAAAAGCAGGGGCAAAAAATGCGAATCCGAAGTCGAAAATATTTGGGCTTAAACGATGCATAAATACTCTACGCATGTTGTCTATAAGGGCAACTAAATATGATATAAGTTGGCTTGATAAATCTTACAAATATTTAATAAACAATCATAAAATAATATTGTAAACTATTTTTAACGAATTTTAAATAAAATTTAATCGTCAAATAAATATGTTAAACTATAAAATCTAGTACTATTTTTTATACATTTTTTTATATTAATTAAAAAATATTAAGACTAAAGTAAAAATCGTTTGTATTAATATAAGGTTAACAAATAAACAAATTTAATACCCTACCAATTTTTAAGTAATTTTTTCCCATACTATGCCCATCATAATGTGTTTATTGAAAGGGCATGCATTTATGACATACCTCGTGTTGTCAATTTTTCGCTTAAGTTGTCTGCACGCGAAAGCGAAAGATGAAATCATGCGGTCTCTACGAGAGGGAGCAGGAGGCGAAGGGGGAGTTGAATGGTTGGACAGGTGGATAGCTGAATGGGTGGCTGGGCGGCTGGGCTAAATGCCGTTGGATTTGCTGCTGTGTGCGGTTGCAACATGTGTGCCACAAACACATTGCCACATGGCGCAGCGACTTCGACTGTTTGTTTGTTTGCTTCTTCACATATACACAAAATTATATATACATAAAGATATATATATATTTTTTGTTTTTATTATTACTTCTTGAAGTTGGTTTATTATTTTGCGCTTATTTCTAATTTTTTGCGCATTATCTTGTCTTTTATTTTTGCCGTGATTTATACAATATATGTGTATATATATATAATATTTCTTTGAGCGCTCTGCAAAGTTAATGTGGCGCATTATGGAGCCACATAGTTTCAGTTACGCTCGGATTATGCAAAGTAATGCGGCCCGGAGCCATGGAACAAACTCCTCTCCACGTTTCCGCAGTCAATAAACTGCACAAGATGTAGAAAATGAAAAAAAAGAGACCCAGGCGCATATAAAACAATTTGCGTACAAAGGGCCAAAACCATTTTGGACAGCAATTTAAAATTGTTTATAAAATAGCAGCACACACACACGCACACACACACACACATATGAGCATAAAAGTTGGGGGCAGGGGAGCGCAAGATGCGGCCACAATAGCTCCCAGAGGTCGGCATTAAATTCGCTGGCCTGGCCTATATAAGCAGGGGGAGGGAGAGGGGGCAGCCTAACTACACCGTGGGGACAGCAATTGATGATAGTCTAAGGCTAAAGATATGGCATGTGGCTAAAGCCAAAGCGAATGCTGCAGGATATAAAAGGACTTAGTCGCATGTTAACGCAACGCCTACGCAAATCCATAACAACAACAACAACAACAACTAGCAATGCAACTGGGGGCGGCAGCTCTCCTAATGCGACTTATGCCTCCCCAAAGTCATCGTCCTGGCTCCTGTCTAGCTTTCATTATGAAGTCATAAACGCACATGCAACAAAACAAACAAAAAACGACAACAACAACAATTTTTTGGGGGATGCCGCGGGTTTCTTTTTCTTGAAATTGGGTGGTGGACTTTACTTGTTTTTTTAGCACATGTAAAAATGCTTGTTATCAAAAGAAACCAAAAAACTGTTTAAGGATTGCAGACGAGTAAATACTCTAAAAGGTAAAATTATAATTAAATAAACTAAAGATAAATTATATATATACAAATGTAAGTTAGTTTATAGGACTTAAAGATACTTTCAATTTATTATTATATTATATACTTTGTGAATTATAATTAAATAAGCTAAAGATACTCTTTGTATATATACGAATGGAAATTAGTTAATATGACTTAAAGATACTTTGGTCTATGAATTTATTATTATATTAAATATTTTTTGAATTATAATTAAATAAGTTAAAACTACTATTTATATATACTCAAAAAAAAAAAGTTATTTAATATGACTTAAAAATACTTTGATCTATTAATTTATTATTATTTACATATACAAATAAAAGTTATTTTATGTAAATTAAAGAAACTTTGGTCTATCAATTTATTATTGTATTATATATTTTGTGCATTATAATTAAATAAGTAAAATATACTATTTATAAATATACAATTAAAAGCTATTTAATATTTATTATTATGAATAAAAGATACTTTGATCTATATATTTATTATTATATTAAATACTTTGCACACATTTAAAGACTATGTTAAACAACTCTTAGTTAGGGTATATAGAGTATAGGAGAATGGGAAAAAAATTAAACAACGAGATGTGGACAATTTTCGGGCAGTGCCTCGGGCTTAAACTGTTATTACTAGTCGGCTGTGGGGCTGCTGTTTATGAGTTGTAAAGCCCTCAGTCAGACAATAGCCTCAACGAGGCGCCCAACAGGAACACATGCGAACTAAGCCCCAGGACATATTACGTAGCCAGTGTGGAGCCATTGCCCGGTCTAGTTTTGCCATTTTAAAGGACCTGCGGCCTGGCAGAGAGAGCGAGAGAGAGAGAAAGGGAGCAGTTCCTGCTGGCATAGGTATTCACGTAGTTGTCAATGGTCTGTGGTAGCATCTTATGCCTGGCTGCATTTTGTATTTATGTTCACTTTTTTTTTATATTTTTATTTTGCCGCTCGTAATATGTGCCAGGGGGAGATTTGTGAATGCTTTACTACGCAAGCATTGTAAATTGTGCAAATTTCTTTTGGCCTAACAAGAGCAACAAGCAACAAACTTAATTTCCCAGCGCAGTGTCTACAGAATGCGACACAAAACTTATAGAATGAAAATTTACTTTATGATTCCATTAAAAAAAAATATGTACAAATAAAATAGGTCAGAGATGCTTTCAATACGAGCCTTACATTTGTTAACCCATAGAAAATTTCTTCACTATTTTTGCCGTTTCACTTTATCTTTAAAGGATCATTAATGAGAGCTAAAGTTGCAGTTGATTTTACACTTGACTAAGTTTTTAATCACAGTCTTGAGCTTACTTTAGTTGAGAATATGAAATTGTTTAAGGTCTTTTATAATAGTAAAATCCTATTAATTATTTTCTAGCTTCACACACATTTTTGTTCCAAATTAATAATTATAAATATCCATTTTCATGCTCTCAGCCATTTTTGACCAGGGCCCCCTTTTTTTAAATGCTTCTCTAGTTTCATTGACTGTATCTTTATCGAGCCCCTTTTTTTTTTTTTTTTTTTTTAGTTTTGTTTTTTTTCTTGGGGGTGTTAAACTAATTGAATGGCTCACTCCTAAAAACTGCTGCTGTTATCTCGAGTTACGCCAGGACTTGGCAGGACGTCGCCGAGCGGAAGGCCACGCGTCAATTAAATTGAAGTGCATGTAAAATGTATTTTAAAAGCTTGCCCAATATTGTTTTACTCTTCAATACATTTGATTCGGCTGCTGTGTGTTAAAAAAAAATCGCTTAAGCGCCAAAAGTCCAGAGCACGTGCCGCAAGCCAAAAGAGCTTGTTAAGCATTCGATTTTATGGCATTACTTTAAGTTCCATTGCCTAAAAGGCCAACTACGAGAGTTTGCTGCAGACCAGAAAAGAAAAAAACCAGAAGTTAATATAGTTAATAGTGATCGACTAGCTGGATGCCCTGTTTAAAAACTTTATATAGAATATAACTCAAATTTGTTATAATGGGATTTCTCTTTTAAGTAAATATAATTGATATGTTCATTATTGACATTTATTTTAGTCAGCTGAAGATTTAAATTGATAAACATTAGAAAAGTACAAATAATCATATTTTTATATACATTTATTTCATTTTAAATATTTCTCACTGTCATATTAAGTTTCATTAGTCTAATATACCTTCGATCGTGCACTCAATAGGGTATTGAGAGAACAAAAAAAATTGTTGTCGGACAGTTTTACAACACATTTTTGGCATACTTCACACAATCTAGCGATGAAGTCAACTGGAAAACTCGCATTGCTTTGATGTTCCGACAGTAAATGCAATGTGTGTGTGTGTGTTTGTGTGTGTGTATACACAACCACTGCACACACACACACACTCACAGAGAGCACACACAAAAGCATGCCATTTGTTAAATGTCCTTTGGCGCATTTCAAAGCTCAACTTCAAAGCCCGAAAATGACCTTTGTGTGTGGCCAAAGCTGCGGCCAGGTGGCCAATGCCGGCCCTATAAAAGGCGCCACTAAATAGTAATTTACTAAATTAGTTTGTTTTTCCTAACTACGCCACAGAACGAGGCGGGGGCGGGGCGTGGCAACAAGCTGGGCAGCAAGTTTTCATCTCTTGTGGCGCAGTGCATTAAAATTTTCCTAATTACTCTAAAAGGATTTCAATTAGCGCCTGCAATCATGTTTAACTCAATGAAAATGTATGCGATTTCATAATAATATTAATAATCATAAAAATAACTAAGTAAATTATCATTTAAAAAAATATACACATATTACAAACAAACAACAACAAAAGCAAAGCCAATTAACACAAAGTCATAAAAATGCAATTAACATTATAATAATGCAAAAATAATGAAGCATAAGGTGGAATGAACAAAAAAAATATAGATAATTGCATTATATATAAACAATTACAATAAAACGTTTTTAATTAATATGCACGCGTATACTGATGTCCATGTTTTTAAATTGTTTGCAAAAAACAACAAAAACAACTAAAAAAAATAATAATAATCTAGATATTCACCGAGAAATAACAAATCCAAAACATTTTATTACATTTCTGTGCACACCTGCGGGGCTTTTGATTTAAACAATTTCATTTGATAATTGCCCAGCGAAAATGAACTAGAAATTTTCGATTTAAATCTAATTATAATTAGACTAATCTGCTGAATAATTATTAGCGAAATATGGAAAACGCGCACTAAAGTGAATAATCGATAAAAGCGAACTTGTTAGACAATAAATATATTAATATCAGCAAATTTATTTTATGTCGTGGTTTTTTTAATGACATTCAATATTAGTTGTAGAGTTGTAAAGAGAGTAGAAAAATTATTAAATATTTAACTTGACTACATAAAAAACATTGCACTAAATAAATCTTTTATTGACTTAAATTTCTAAAGTGTATGTGTTAACTGCTGTTTATCAATAACAAATATTTACTGTAATTCCGAAAAGCTTCTTTGAGGTATATTCGACTCGCCAATTAACTAAAAATATATTGACTTTTAGAAAGTCTTAGAGATTAAAATTCATATTAATTAAGTTAATATTGCTGCGAGCAAAAATAAATTAAATTAAATATTTATTATAAATTCCAAATTTGCAGATTTCAAAAATTATCGAAGACTAAAACAATAGAAAATATATTGAAGTAAGGATCATAAAATCTTCTACAAAAAGAAAGTGATTTTGGAGATATGGTGTTTCCATAAATATTTAATCAAGTTGTCTTAATTCAACTCGTTAAAATCCTGTGAACAGAATTTCTTACTAATCAATTTTTTAATGACATTTATAAATCCTTACTTTATTTTTTATAATTTTTTTTTAATTTTTTTTAAACATAACTTAATTTTAATATGTAGCTTATAATTTGAAATAAACTAAAAGTGAAATTAACTTTGAACAAATTATGAGTACAGTAATAAATAATATGACAAAGTAAAAGTATATTTGATCTGATATAAAAATGACCACATATTAAATGTGAAGTAACAATGGAGCTGTAAGTGATTTTATAAAAAACTAAAAATTGTACAAATTACACTTTCAATTAGAATGAAACAACAGCAGGTGCTATCTGTGCACAGGTCACAACTGATTTCAATGCCTAATTGCACCCACACAAAGTTAAGGCCATTACGAAATAAGTTGGCCATGACAGTGACTCCAACTGAGATGTGCTCAAATGTGCAGTGAGCGTAACCAATTGTAGATAAATAATAAATTGTTAGCGAGAAATGCAGCTACAAATTGGTTATGCAAAAAATATAAAAGTGCAGTTGAGGCACAGAGAGTCAATTAGTTAACTCGAGACTAACGCAAAATGAAGTCAACACTCGCTTTGGCGCTGCTCGTGAGCTGCTTAACGGGATTCCTGGTGGTGAGTCAAGGTCAACAAAGTTAAACTCAGTTTGTTAGCCAAGTATTTGATTGTTCGCCTGCAGGCTGAAGATGCTGAATTGGGGCGGCAGATTGTTGAGACCTGTTTCTCGGAGAACGGTGTCACCGAACAGGATATCGCCGATCTCAAGTCGGGCAAAACGAAGCCCGAGGATGCCAAGGATAATGTCAAGTGCGCCTCCCAGTGCATTTTGGCCAAGTTCGGTTTCATGAACAGCAAAGGACAACTGCTCAACGACAAGATCATGGAACACTTCAAGGACGAGCCCGGCAAGGAGCATGTCGAAAAGGCCATGGAGGCCTGTGGCAGCGTCGTCGGCGCCAATCCCTGCGACACCGCCTTCCAAATCATGAGCTGCCTGGAAAAGCATTTCAACGATATGTCAAAGTTGTAGATAAAAAAAATTGTGCCCACAATTTAGTTACACAAGCCAAGCAAATAGCAACAACACTTTAAATCTAATAATAATAAATACATTTCCTTATGCAAACTATTTAAATAAGTTCGAATTTTCTATAAATAGTTAGACAAAACTTTAAATTATCAGCTTAAATTAGTTTATTTTTTTATTAAATATTTGTGGCTGAAAATGCTCAACAGATGGCGCCAACAAAGTTTTCAAGTTTTTACAGCTTCTTTCTAATATCAAAATATTTAGTTAATTTGAGCTCTCGTTTACTCCAACTCCGCAACAGATGGCGCCACTTCATGTCTTAAACATTTTCTTGGTTAATTTTTAACCATATTTTGCCAGAATCTGTAAAATGTGAACAATTTAATTATATTTGAGACACAACGAAAGACTCATAAAAACATAGCCACTGGCAACAATTTCAATCGAATTTCTTGGGTCGGGACACTTCGATATTATTGTTGTTGTTTTTGTTGTTATCGGAAGGCTAAAGGCATAGAAAGTTTTTTGTTAAATAGACAACGCCGGTTTCGGCTGCTTGTGGCCGCTGGATTCCATAGTCCGCCATTTGCTCGTCCTGGTTCTATTATTATTATTATTATTTCGAAGAATTTTTAATTTGTGCATTGCGAAAATATTTATTGAAACCGAAAAAACGCCCGAAGACACAAGAACTTGACTTGGGAGCGTGCAAGACGAGGATGAAGCAACAAAATAAACAAATGATGGCGTACAGTTGAGTTGTGATTGAGTATTAGACACCCTATAAATAAATTTAATTTAATTTATCTTAAAATTTATTTTAAAAGTGAGGATATAAATATATTGATATAATAAATATGTTAAGAATAAAAAGAAAGAGTTTTATTTTAAACAATAAATTAATTTTTTTCTTTTATTTTTATTTGCAATCTGCCAATATAAGTTATTAATAAATTTGTAAAATTTTTAAAAATTATTAAAGTATAATTCTATATTAAATACTATTAAAGTTTACGTTCTCTGTAATATACATAAGGTATACCTCCTTAATTAACGCAGCACAGGGTATTTAAAAAGGCCAAGAGAGAAATCAGAAAATTCGCCGCCTTCCCCTTAAAAGTTGCCAAAGCTTTAATGGAGCAAAAAGAGAGTCCTGGACTGGCCAGCGTAAGATGCAGCTTAAAGCTGAGCTGGCGGCCTGGCAAATATATATTCAAGAGCACATAGCAATGTGGTGGCAACCCTTTTTTTGCGAGTCGTTTGGCTGTTTGCCTGTAATAGCCACTGAAACCTGGGCAAACAAATTGAATGAAATCAACTCGTTAAAAAGTAAATAACTCTGATGAATGGACTGAAGTACACAAAGCGCATACCTGAACTTTGGCCCAGGTAGAGGCCCCCAAGGTAGGCGGGCGACGACTCTGCCAGTCAATTGAAAATGAAATACAAATAAAAATGCAAACAACGGGGAGAATCCTGCCTCCTTCCAACCTCAAACGCATACAAATGTTGTTGTTGTTGTTGTTGGCTGGGCTAAGCAGACAGCCTGCCTGGCTGGCTGGCAGGATATGCCTGACGCTGACGACGTCTGGACTTGGCCGAGGATATTAGCAGAAGCTCCAGACTGCAATCTCCAGTCGCCCAGCGGCTCGCAGGACAACTGCTTACAATGTGGCATTGCATATACAAAGGAAAAGCCTGGCGAAAAAAAAAATCAAATAGGAAATGGACTGTAAGCAGCCGCAAGGAAACGGGCCAACAACTGCAGCCCGTCGAGTGTGTTCCGGCCAACTGGATTTGGCACTGGGTTTGTTTCGCATTCATCGATGAACTTTCAATAACAAAACTTTCAGTTTGGCCATGTTTCCACTTTTTTTTCCCCCAACACTTCTCCTCACCCCAACAGGTCTCTAATATTAAATTTCTTTTTCGTTT
>SCDZ01001510.1:0-17126 GCA_004143845.1 Drosophila lacertosa
TTATTATTATTATTATTATTATTATTATTATTATTATTATTATTATTATTATTATTATTATTATTATTATTATTATATTCATTTAGCATTCACCATCAACACACACATACACACACACACGCACACAGTGAGTGACAGTGCCGCATGGCGCATGCCACACGGACATGCCCCATGCCCCATGCCGCAGCGACAAAGGCCGCGACTGTTGTTGGCGCCGCTGTGTTGTGTGTGTTTTGTGTGTTGATTGCTGGTCGCGTTTTTTGCGGCGACTCCAATGTCGCCATATTAGCGGTTTTCGTGGCCGATTATTTGCGAAGCCCATTTGATTTGGGTGTCGCCGGGCGTCTATTAATTATCCAGCCGGACTGGCCGCTTCGACACATCCCCATTCAGCTTGTGCCATAATTACAGCTCGACGGAAGCTGCCAGCACTCCAACAAGAGTTGGCGCCCATCCCAGTTCGCAACGGGACAGCGCAGCTGGGAGGAGTCAAGGAAACTATGCGCAGCTATGAGCACGTACTCGGGGGCGGGAGTGGCCAGTCTGGGGCTGTCCACTTGTGCAAATTATTGTGAAATATACATATGTATGTACTCTAAAAAACAAAAAATAACCGCTGCATACTTTTGCAAATGAAGTCATCGAGGCGCTCTCTCTGTGTGTGTGTGTGTGTGTGTGTGTGTGTGTGTGTGTGTGTGGCACATGGAACCCTTAATTAAATAAATTCAATATGCGCAACGGGCGGCAGTCCCCCAATCCCATTCCCAATCCCAATCCCATTCCCATTCCCATTCCCAATTCCATTCGCAAACCCAAGCAAAGCGAACGAACGAACTACAAAATTATATGGCGAAAATGTTTCGTTGGAAATCGTCATGGATTTTAATATTTTAAAGCCTTTTCAAAAACTGTCCCAGCAGCAGACAGAGAGCGAGATAGAGAGAGAGAGAGAGAGAGCGAGAGAGAGAGAGAGAGAGAGAGATCTGGTGACCGGCACGTTGGCTGACCAGAAACTGCCGCAGTTCAGAGGCCAAACGCATCGACTGCGCCATGAACCATGTCCCAAGGAAGTCCTTCCACCGCCCACCGCCCAACGCCCAACGCCCATTCGACAGGACAGCGGCAACATTTTGATAAGCGTCCTTTCTCCGCCCTGGCGCTCGTCGCCCGAAAGGGATATTATTTAATGAGCTAAACTTAAAACGTCGGACGCTTTCCCGGATCGACTTGTGGGCTGGGATCGCCCGCCCCCTTTGGACTGCTGGCGACTGACCAAATTGAGTTGACCTGTTTCGCCTGTGAGTGTGAGTGTGTGTTTGTGTGAGAGAGAGAGAGAGAGAGAGAGTGTGGTCCATAGTTTTTTGTGGCCAGACTCCGTCTCACTCTCAGTTGTGCATATTCAATTGGAGCTGGAGCTGGAGCTGGAGTTGGGACTGGGACTGGTCACCAGACCATTTTTGGGGTCAGGCGTGTGCGTGATTAAAAATTCAACACCCAAAACGAAACGAAACGAAACGAATGTGGAATTGAACGGCAAATTAAATGAGCACTCAAACTGGGCTGAGCAACTTTTGCCGAGTTCCATTTGTTGTTGAATCGTCGAGGATTCAATTCCTGATGTCACTTCAAGGCATTCTATTATAAGTTCTTCTAGCTAAGATCAATCTAGATCTAGCTATTTATACCTTATACCTATTGCGTTAAAAGTTAGAAGATCTTCCTAACGAATAAATATATATATATATAAGAGAATATGTTATTGCCATTTAGACCTGGTTCCGACTGAGTTAACTGATCTTTGTTGCAAAGTTACGTTTGTGTATTTAAAGTGTACAAATCAACAGAACTGTTGAGGCACAAAATGGAAACTGAATAAAGATATAAAATAAAAAAAAAGCAATAAGCGAACAGGATTCGTCCTGCGAGACAGTTGCGGGGGGTCAGCAGAGGCGCCAGGATCAGCTCAGCCCGAGGCGGCAGTAGTCGAGGGCGGCGGTGGGCAGCGTCCGCCGGGGGGCGGTCCACTAGGCGGCGGTCCACTGGGCGGCGGTCCGCTGGGCGGCGGGCCGCAAGGACCCTGCGGCCGGGCGCTCTACGGCAAGCAGAAAGCTTGAGTGAGTGGCAATTTCAAAGGCAAAGGACGTTTAAGGACTCACCACAAGCGCGCTGCTGCAGAGCAGCACCAGCAGTAGACCCAGAAAGTAGCTCAGGCTTAGACGCATCTTGGCAGCTCCGGTTCCAGACGACAATTGTTGACCCTGCCCGGCGGCCGTCGCGTATTTATGGCCCGCTCGCCTCTGGGCGGCCTTGCGTGTCCAATTGCCGCCGTCAAATTGCTGGGGAAATTAAATTCGCATTGGACTTAGTTGAGTGCTCGCTTTTTGCTGGCCCGCGATCTGACCAATCGTTATGTCACTTATTTTCATTATTCATTATTCATTATCAGCTGGCGGCAGTCGAACGGCTTTAATTGCATTATCGCAACAATTGGCCGTCCGACTGTTTTGGCTGGTTCGGCTCTACTGGCCAAATTGCGGGCGAGCAATTTTCACACACGTGAAGGCAATTAGAAAACTGTTAACTATTTTGAAACCGAACTAACATTCAATTATTGTAATTTTTTAATAATTATATCACACTGCTTAAATAAGTCATCATTGGGAAATGGGCTTGGAGAGACTACTTAAATTTGAATTAATTAATAAAAATATAATTGAACTCAATTTGGAATTATGCAACAATTATGAAGATCACAATCATCATTCACCTCCCTCTTTCTCTCTTTTTCTCTCTCTCTCTCTTTCTTAACGAACTACAGCGATGCGCTTTTCTATCTCTCTTTCTCTCTCTTATTCTCTCAGTCGTTGCTGTTGCATTTGCTATAATTAACTGAATATTTATTACTGCGGTAGATAAAATGTTATGCGGCTATTATTTTAGTTTTATGGCCCAGCGAGAAGCCAACAGGCAGTTAGCCCAGCCAGGTGGGCTTAAGCCGAGCCAACACAGCAAAGCAAACAAACCAAACAGTGGGAGGCAAAGAGAAAGGGAGAGAGCGACAAATGTGAACCCGAGCCAAAATGCATTCACACGCACTCACAGCCGGGACACAAACCATCGAGTGAACGCAACCAATTAGGCCAACAACCGCGGGCCGACTCCTGTTCGAGCCGTGGCTTGGAATGCGTATTGGGTTGCTTTTTTAAACAGGGATTGTGGAAGGGGGAGGGGAGGGACGCGAGAACACAAATAAAAACGTCGCTAATTGTTTTAGGGCCAACGACGACGGCAACGCTGGCAACGCAATAAGGTGTGAAATTCAAGCGCATAAATCCAAGACGCCGCCGAAAACTTTGCTGCCAGTTGCCAGCTGCCAGTTGCCAGTTGCCGGATAGGGCTGCGATGTTGGCTGTACGCTCGCTGGCCCGTAAAATAATAACGACAAGAAAATTACGCATACGCCGTGTTGTTTTACATTGTCTACGTGCGGCGGCCAAATAAGACGGCTTATTAATATTATTACTCATACGCCACAGGCAACTGCTCGGGCCGAGCCGAGCCGAGCCAGCTGCTGCCTTACAATTATAATTGTTTAATGAACTGCACGCGGCTCCAGCTCACACCCAGCCCCCGGGCGTGGCACTGATTGTGGGCGTCTCCTCTGATTCAAGTGCGCTGACAAAAGAGGCAAAAAGAACGAGATAAAAGACAGCAAAAAGGAGAAAGAGTGGAATTTATAAATGGGACCCAGCCCTAAAGAGACTCTTAACCTTAACTTTAACTTTAACTTTAGCGAAGATCTGTCTGAAAGCATTTCTGTGAGTAGCTCTAAAGCCAAGAGAGAGACTTTGCACTATTCTATTTCTATTGCGAAAAGATCTTAGCTGAAAAACGTACCCGTGAACGATGCATTCCGAGTCCGAGTCCGAGTCCGAGTCCGAGTCCTGGCTCTAGTTGTTTATAAAGTGCAGGGTGAGTGTCACAATGATGACCACCGCGACGAAGACGACAACGATGTAGAAGTACACGCACATTGAAAGAGCAAAAGTTCGAGCTGTGCGAGCTGTGGGAAAACTGACGTAAAACGACCGGCAAGACGAACGAGAGTTGTCGACAACTGACAACTTGTGTGTGTGTGTGTGTGTTTGTGTGTGTGTGTGGGGACGGAGCCCTGGGCTCAAAATGACCCATCGAGCGGGCCATAACAATTGGGCCGTACTAATCAGGCCTGGTTGACCCAGCTCGTTTCATTCCTTGGCCTACCTCTGGCTACCCACAACAATGGCAACGGGTATTACAACAAAACAATTTTCACTCAGCCCCTACTGAACGAGCCTTCGTTGTGAATAACCGTTAAAATTTGTGTGCCAGCCCCGCCTTCAATGTCCTTTCTACTCCTTGTGCCAGACAGCGCAATATGAAGCCCCTCTCTCTGTGTGTGTGTGTGTGTGTGCTGCCTGTAGCTGGCTGTACTTAGCGGTTATAATAATTAAAATGAGCCAAATAATTTCAGCGAAAAAGCATTGATGAAAGGCTAAAATGCTCAATAAATGGCAGAAACGCGCGCAGCCACGTTAAGTGCTTCAAGGGGATGGAGAAGGAGAAAGCGGGAGTAGCTAGTTGTAACTCAATGCTTGTTGTCGGCACCACATACCCCACCCCCTGCCGTTACCCCTCCCAATGCCTGCTGCATGCCCCAGGGGGGCAATTAAAGAGCACAAAAAACGCAAGCCAAGAAAAACTTGGCCAAAACTTTTCTCATCGATGACTTGGCAGCCTTTGTGACTGCGACTCTGGGGCTGGGGGCTGGGGGCTGGGGGCTGGGGGCTGGGGTCTGAGTGCTGCCATGTGATATCGATGTCATCCACGGCCGGAGCGTGTGCCAAGTGGGCGCCCATGGCAGTCGGCAATGCGTAAAAGTGTTAACCAAAAGCAGTTAAAATTACAAAAGGCTGCTGATGCCATGGCAATGGCAACAGCCAGCAGACTGGGACGGCGAAAGGGGTCCAAGGGGTGTAAGGGGTGGGGGTTTGCTGGAATGGGGGTACTTTGAAAAATTAACACCTAATATCCGCAAAATCGCATCAAAGTATTGTTGTGGAGTCTTCTCCCTCGACCAGCGTCGCCTTTTGTTCGATGGAAAACTTTGCAATTTCTTAAAAGTGTCGCCCCTACCAAATGCCACGCCCCCCCCCTCCCCTCCACCCCTGGCTGCGCAAGCAGCGCACAAAGGCCCCGCGGCAGCTGTTTTACTTAGTTGTAGGCGTTATTAGCAACACTTAAGATGGTCCACGGTCTGAAAAGGGGGCGCGGCCAAGGGGCGGTCTTGGGTGGATTGGGTGGTTGTGCGGCAACTGGAACTGGAACTTGGTTTTTTCAACACCTACGCAGCCAAAAATTTTAGACAATGGCAAATTGAGGCGGCGCTGGCACTTTGTTGGTTGATTGCGTGGTTCGGTGGTTGGGTGGTTGGGTGGTTGGGTGACGACGCAAATTTGCTATTGTTTTACTTGAGTTGCTGTTGTTGTTTGGCATTGTTGTAAATTGACACCACAGCAATGAGTTAATAAGGCGATAAAAATGTTGCCGCCGCGTAGCACAACTTGGGCACAAAGTGCTGCTGGAGTTGGAGCACCGCCCAAGTGGGTGGCTGTGTGTGTGTGTGTGTGTGTGTGAGTGAGAGACGCAGCTAGCTGCTTAACCCTTGAGGCAGCTGCGAATCAAAGCGTTTATTAATAAAAGACAGCCCCAAACACCCAACAGCAGTTCTGATCTGAAAAGCGAAACCTTAACTGGTTCCCGAGAGCAATAAAGTCCGCCTAATGCGGAGTACATATGTATGTACATATATGTATATAGTATTTATTTATATGCATATTTGAGTATATATGTATATATATTTGGTACATATTTTTAATTATTTTCATTTCATGTCTTTTAATTAACATGCCTAATAAAACACATGCCGAGGCTGGGTGGGCGGTGAGGGAAGGGGGGGGGGGGGAGGGGTGGCAACAGCCATAGGGTGGCATATTAGGTGGTGGGGTGGCCTCATACGTGTTTGTACATGGTGAAAGAGCATAAAAAGATATTGTCGGTAGTCGACAGACAGGCAGGCATCACACAGTCTGATGTATGCAAATAACACCCCCCAGGACAAACACACACACACACACACAAATACACACACACGCAGGCAGGAAAAACTTGCAAAGCCTTTGAATCGTGCGCTGCCTGCTAAAAATCCCAAAATATAAATAATTAAAAAGAAAATGTTGCTGGCAAATCAAGCGAGAACCAGAACCAGAATCAGAACGGGAACGGGAACGGGAACGGGAATGGGAACAGGACGAGACGTTTCTTGTAATTATGAACAGCCACACAGCAAGCCACACCCACTCGCCACACTCTCCGCCCCTTTGTGGTTTTTTACAAATGCATAATGCTGATTACGGGCAATAATTTTATGAATTTATGTAAACGTTCCGAGGCAAAGGTGTGCCTCCTTCTGATAAGCGGGCTAAGTCGCCTGCCATTTTGATATGTGAAAATACACACACACACACACAGAGACACATGTGTGTTTGTGTGTGTGCGCATAAACTCTTTAAGTGCCGTCCTATCTGCAGCCAAGTTTAACATAAGAGTCTATTCCTCCCACAAGTGTCATAAATTTGCCAAGAAATTGTCAACATTTTATATCAGCTGCTTCGTCTTTGTCTTTTATATATTTTATATTTTTTATTTTATTCACTTTTTGTCTTATGTTCAGTTTGGCGAGCAGCAAAACTATAAACAAAAATTGGCACAAGAAATTGCCAACTGCAAAGAAATAATCGTGCTATAAAATAGATGTAAAAACTTTTCAACTTTTCAACATAATAGATCGAATACTGACCATTGAGAAATCTATAGACTTGTCGAAATTTATAGCTTAGCCTGATTTTGACGTACAATGCTTTGGGTTTCTTTGAGTGTTCAGATTTGTAAATTCCCTTTTCAAAATTTGTTTGTTTAACTGTTTTAGCATGTCCGAAGACTTGCTGATATACTTGAAGTTCAGCATGCATTGCTTCAAATATGTTTATATTTACTTCGTGTGTGTGAATCTATTGGAGCACATGATACAAGGACAGGAAGGCAGCTCCAGTTGAAGGGAGATCTCTGGGCCAATGCAATTGGCTGGGCCACCTGAATGAATACAGCTGAATTGAACCAAGTCGGAGGAACAGAGTTGCCACAGAGCTGATTCAGCGAAAATGCGATTGAACAACGATCGAATAATTGTGGCATCTGAATAAAAACAACACAGTTAATACAGTTAAGAACAAAGTTTATTTTGCTGACATTTTATAGCTGACAAAAAAAAGGACACTTGAATGGCTAAGCGAGCTTTAAAGCTTCTTAGCCAACTAATCAAACAAGGCTGTTTGTCTCGGTTGTATTCGATTTGCACTGCCGGTAGAACGAATAGGCGATTATCTGAAAGTAAATGCTGAGAACTGCACGAGAAGAAGTTGGTTGGATAGTCAATACTGAAACGGAGCTGGTTACCCACATATGCTGAAGCAGCAAAGGACGATTGTCAGCACCGAATTCGAGCTGCAGAGAAGCCATCCATAGGCAGAGGCGATGAAGAAGATGTCCTGCATAACGTTTGTGGCCAGGTAAAACACGACGAGCGACGACATTTCCTGCGACCCAATGATTGTGCTGTATGTGCAGATCTGTATTTACATTTTTTATTAACACTCGGTGCGGCTTACGGCAATCGTGCTGCAGACGAGCATTAGACAGCCCAGAAAGTGGAACACGTAGAAGAATAGCGACACGATCGCGAGCATTTCATCTGCAGGGCGAGGGTGCTGTGATTATGGCGAACAGTCGACTCTTAGCTCGATTCGCTTACTCTCGCAGAAGGACAATTGCACCAGGTGCATGCAGATGTCGATGAATGCAGTCAGGACGCAACCGTAGCGCAAACTCACAAAGAAACAGCATTTGGCCAGTGGAATTTTCATGTTGAGCCGACAGTCAGTTCCCAGCCAGCTGAAGTTTAATGTAAATTCAGTCTGTTCCCTCTTTAAACACACACACACAAACACACACATATATATATATATATATATATACAGACTGTCTGCCTTTGCTCCCCAGCCAATTGCCAGGCAATTCCCCTAACCTGATGCTCAGCTCTTTTGCATATTCGAAACTTTGCGCTAGTTGCTTGTTAAGCTCTACAGAGCTGCAAAAATATGACGCGTTCCGACTTATAACAAACAACACCAGCGGCCTCCCCCCCCCCCCCCCCCCCCCCCCCCCACCCCCTCCCCCCCAACCCCACCAAACAAAACACACTAACATATCGGCATTTGGAGTCCCCATTCAAATATGTTCAAGATATATCCACGTAGAGGAATCTAGCGTCTGCTTGCCGACTTTACAATGCTCTACTTGATATAGTCGAATAATATTTAAATAGGGTATCCCAGCTGAAATGCAATCAATTGGGCTGGAAATGAGCTCGGACCGTGGCGCGCATCAATTGGAATGCGAGTAAATACAATAAATAATTGTTTAAATAAATAAGTAAATGAATGCGAATTGCGCAGAGAGAAAAAAAGAAGCCGCACGGATAAAAAGATAAAAAGATGTCGGCAGGGCCAAATGTAATAATTAAATTGCATTTGCGTCTGCGGCCGTTGTCCTGCAACAAAATGGCGGCCACCACGAGCTCTCCATGCGTGTGTGTGTTGTGAAAATATTTATGTGACCGCTGCACAGTCAATGGTTTTGGCTTTTTTTTGCCATGTGCTTTTTTTTATTTGCTGGCCAAAACCAAACGGCGCCATCGGTGCCTCCACAAAACCGCAAAATTTACAATATTATTGCTTTCACTCTATCGCGCTCTTTCTTACACGCTCTCTCTCTCTCTCGCTCGCACACACTCAGTGTGGTGCTATCTTTGTCGTGTGGAGCGTCTGTCTCGTTTGCTCTTGGTTATATTTATGCATGGCAGTGCTTAAATTTATTTATCATTCAATTAAATATTTAAAATACCAAAAAATGCTTTCACCACTGTCCACACACACTCGCACACACAGAAAAGCACACACGCACACCTTTAATATTGAAATTGAAATCATAAATAAATGAGCAAATTTTCGCTGTGCTATTTTTTTGCGCCTTTGGTTTCCATTGTGCGAATGTCGACGGGTTTATTTGCTTTGGACGCGGCAACACGCGGCGTATGCGTAACGTGTGTTCGAGTGTGTGCGTGTGTATTTTGTAACTTTTATTGTTATTATTACATTTTTTGTTTTTTTTTTTGTGTGTGTGTGTGTGTGCTGTTCACGCAGTGTTTGTAAAATTAATTGACATTTTATTTGTTAATTAATTGTTATAGCCGTTGGCCGGCCAGCAAAATGGCCAAATGACCAAATGGCCAAATGGCTTTTCATTATTGTTATTACAAATGCCGCGGCCATTATTATTTGCTCGTTACGTGTGCCTGACAGTGTCTGTGTGTGTGTGTGGCCAAATTTAATGCATTTGTAATTTAGTTGTAGTTTTAATTGCAAAAATTGTTTATTCTCTAATAAATTATTTATTTGCATAAAGCATATAACAAAAACGCCCTGCGATTGGCTTAGCTAAGCAGCGCGTGGGCAAGTGCGCCAGCAAGGGCAAAGAAAGTAATACACATGTGAAAGCTTAACTGTTAATATAGTTAGTACTTAATCGTAGCACAATCATATGTTAAAAAAATAAAAACTAATTGAATTGATCTTCCCTTAAAGGTTTCTTCGTGCATTTGGGTGTCTCTTCTTTTGGACTGATTCCTATTTAAGCATCACAACTCACTGGCTGGCAGCTAATATGATTTTTGAGATTCAAAGGGACTACAATAATGATGAAGCTGCAGCAGCTGAAAGGAGACACAGTTAAGTTGAGCTGCCAGCAGCGGCAGCAGAAAGCCCATCAATTTTTACAACTTTAAATACCAGCAGGAAGTAACTTAAAAACGACCTCGCCGCCTCAGCCACGGTCACATTCGCATTCACAGTCGCATTCTCATCTGCATGATATATCCCGCCTCCCAGTCCACGCCCCCTTCTCATATCGCCCCCCTGCAACTGGCAACATTTGAAATGCGTTCGGCGAATAGCGAATGGCAATAAGAAAAAGTCATAACAAAATTTTACGACAACTTTGGCGGCGCTTTCATTCCGAGCCGGTGTATTTGCAGCTAGTTGGGCTCCTGGCTGGAAACTGGCTGGGAACTGGCTGGGAACTGGCTGCTGGCTGCGGGATGGGCTCCTTTGTGCGGTGGTTCGGCGGTTCGGCGGTTCGGCGGTTGCCCATTGTCGGTTAGGTGAGCTGCCCAAATGCAAAACAAAGGAAAATTACCAGGCGAAGCGGCGGCACAGACAAAATATTCTAATGGCTGCCATCCTGCTGCTAGCTGCTGCTGCTGCCGCTGCTCCAGTTGGACTCGTGGGCGGGGCGGGGCGGGGCGGGGCGGGGCGGGGGCATATAATAATCATCTATATTCATGGATTAGGATTCAATTTTTATGCCACACGCGAAAGCCGTGGCAAAAAAACTCAGCGCAGCAGCAACAATGAGGGTTAAATTGAAAATAAAGCGACGACGCGACTTTGCCCAAATATGAAATTATAAAGACGCCAAAAGAATAGCACAGCCCGACAGCGAGACAGACAGAGAGAGAGAGAGAGAGAGAGAGAGAGAGAAAGTAAGAGAAAGATAAAAAAAAAAAGAAGAAAAAAGAGAGGAGCAAAGAGCTAATAATTTTCTCCCAGCCAAGCGCGCGTTTTCAAGGTGGCAAAAGCGCCGCGTGAGGCGGCCTTGTGGAAGGGGAAGGGGAGGGGGAGGAGGAGGGGCAGTTAACTGCGCTGGCTGAGCCAAGCAGAGAATGTTGCGGGCTTCTATTAATGAATAATAACGCGGCTAAGGCATCGGCATCGGCATCGGCATCGGGCATTGGCAACAGCGAACTCGGCGCTGGATTTGGAGATGGAGACGGAGATGGAGAAGGAGGGGGAGATGGAGACACAGTTGGGGTTGGGGTTGTGGCACGCCACAGGGGTTAATAAGTAATCTGCATTTTTTGACATTTATTTATGTCTTCAAATATGTGCGACGCTTACACTTGCTTCCTCTCTCTATCTCTATCTCTATCTATATCATTTTCTTTCTCTTTCTCTTTCTCTCGGGGGCGGCAGGAACAAAGCGAGCCGTCGAGAAATATAACAGCTGTTAAGAGTGTCATTAGAGAAAATATGGCTGAGTCCGCGAATGAAGCATTTGCTTTGTTTAGTCGCCAGTGGCAACCCGGCTCAGCAGCGTTGCCACACAGCTCGCCATAATCTGTGAGTCCAACGTATGCACACACATGCCAACACACACACACACACACACACACACGAGCTTCTTAAATAAATCTTTCCCTTCAGTTTTCCAGCGTTGGTAATGAGTGATCTTTTAAGCTTAAAAAAAGCACTCTCTTAATTGCGCATACTTATAAATAAACTTGCTAATGCTTGCATTACAAAACATTAAAGCCCCATTGACCTTGACATTCTATTTAATTAGCACAAATTCTTAAAATATTGTGGTTTTTCTAACTGCACTTGTTGCAAAAGTTTCCCATGAATACTAAGAACTTTTCCGAATTAAGCCTCAACTTAGCGAATTTGCCGGAAAGTACTTGAAAACGCCAGCTCGCAGAACAACAGATTATATGTGGAAAAGTAAAAAAAAAAAACTACTCTATTCGAGCGTTAAGCTGGAGAAATGCGCCATAAAGAGCCCAAAATGAACCACAAAAAGCGAAAGATTCCACAGGACGATTAAAGCCTACGCACATGCAATAAGTAGTAAAGAGAGTGGGTGGTTGGGTGGTTGAGTGGTTGCGAAGACTACGTGCCGCACAAATCTATATTTACGATTATGGAAGTTTATGATACGCCTTCGACATTTAAGTGTCATTCAGCGCTGAGCTGTAAACGCGACGACCACCACAAAGAAAGAGAGAGAGTAAGAGTGTGAGAGAGAGACAGAGTGTGTGTGTAGTGGGAATTAACGCAGGCTAGTGCGAGTGCCCAATGGCTTGTGATGCCAGCGAGCTAATGACAAATGCCCTGCAAAATGGTCACACACGCAATGCACGCACACCTCCCCCCCCCTCCCCCCCACCCAGCCCCTCCTTCACAACAACCCGCCCACAATCATTGCCTTGCCGAAAGTGAAATTGTCATAAAAAGTGAAAAGCAACTGGGGAATGGAACTTGCGCTTGGCAGTTCCAGTTCCGCTCCTGAACCCGGGTTCCAACTCCAACTCCAACTCCGGGTCCATCTCCATCTCCGATTGTGACATCAGAACCACGCCCCACCTCTCAATTCACATGTTAAGGTAATTTGGGCGCACTTTTTGTTTTTGTGCCCGCCTCGTTTTATGAGTGAATTAAAATAGTGTGTGTGGCACGCCCAGCTGCCTACAAGCACACACACACACACACACTCACACACACACACGCTCACACACTTATGTAATTACTTAGTTTATTATATTGTAAGTGCGAGTATCAACGGTCCGAGTTGGAGCTTGCCCCCAGCTCCTGGCACGCACCAGTGAGTGCCCCCTTCCCCCCTTCCCCAGCTCAACCCGGCGCCTTTCCCCAGGATGCCCCTTTTTATAGTTTTGGCAAATCGTAAAAACTTTTACAGCATTTACATGGTACGCAGCAGCAGTAGAAGAAGAAGAAGCAGCAGCAGCGCTGACTCGGCAGGGTTGCTGGGCGTCATGCGTTAGGGTTGTCGCCGCAAAAGTTTGCGCCACAGTTGTGCTCTCTATTTGTCTTTGAAGCAGCTGCAGTGGCTGCTTTTCAATTACACAGCAGTTGCACCTCCAGTCGCCCCCGCCCCCTGCTCCAGCCACGCCCCCCATTGAGTCGCACTTAAGTCGCCTGACCAAAAAATCATTAACTATTTTAATTTCAGTTTGCAAATTCCATGCAATTTAAATGCGACAACCGGCCATTGCAATGACCGGGGCGTGTTTGAGGTTCGGCATTCCTCTCTCTCTCTCTCTCTCTCTCTCTCTCTCTCTCTTTCACACTCTGTCTCTTTCTCTTTCGCTTTGCCGGCGACTTGGCATCGTCCTGTGTGCACTTTACCCAAATGCTGAGCAAATACAATTAAAGCGTCTAAGAAAAAAGCCAATAATTAAAAATGCACAAAACCAAAAGTGAACACCGAATGCCCCACCACTCACACACCACCCGCACACCACCTCCACAAATCCCAGCAAAGCCCACTAAATCCCAAGCTAACTCGCAGCCAGCTACTTGAAGGCCAGCACTTTGGCTAAAACCCTTCATGAGTGTATGTTTGAGGCGTGGCAGGGGGCGGTTGTCGTTGGCGGTGCAGCATAGAGAATTCTTTCAAGTGGTTCAGTGGTTGGCTACAAATCTGTAGACAAACGTAAAGTTTTCAATTACTTTTATGTCGTAGTTAATTAATAAAGCAACATTCAAATTAAATTTCCATCCAAAAGGACATAACAAGGATATGGCCATCAGTTCGAGTGTGGCCAAGCTTGACAAGCTCGACTATTTTTAAGTTTTAACAAACTCAAGAAATGACCAATTTTAAATTTAAAACCAAATTTCTAAGTCTTATAAAAAAAATAGGAGTTATAGGTAGACCTCTGGTTAAAATTTGTTTGAGCCCTTGGAGAATTCACTTAACGCAAGTTTTTGGCAAGTGCATAAAAGCGAGGCCGCTGAAATGTCGTTGGACTGAAGAACGACGGTTTTATGCTCTACGTTAACCCTTAAGCGTTATCTAATCAAACGTAGCCATCGACGGCCAAACAAAACCGGCGACGTTTCGGGCAACTTTATGGCGGGACCAGCGGGCAGCGTTGGACACAAATGTGGAGGTGGACACGGACATAGAAGCGGACACGGACATGGCATATTTTCCGCGCAGTTACTTGCGTTAATTTCCGCAAGAGCTGAGGATCCGAGTCGCCAAAAAGGTCGCTGCCAGCGACTTCCGGTTAAGTTAAACGCGTTTTTATTTTATTTTGTATTTGTTTTTGTCCATTACTTTGGTCACATTGCTCAAGTTGGTATCCTTCTTATGAAATGGGTCGCTCAAAAACTTAATTGGCCAGCAGATTTTTCAGTTAGATTCCAATACGACAAACTAATTTGTTGCTTTATTTAAACTAAAGTGTTGGCCAAGTATATTTATTGATCTGACACTTCTCAGATTGGTCGCTGCTGGGTATTGCAGTGTCGTGCATACCCAATGTGAGCTTGTTTACATTGCTGTTATTTTTATGTTGCATACTTTGGCGGGCAGGCATTCAAATGGCGTGGGCGGGCAGCGCCACGCCCCAAACTAAACACACACACACACACAGACAACCCAAGCGCACCCAAAGCAATAATTTAAAATTTAAATTTTTTTTTCTGTTTGTTGTTCGTGCTGTTGCTGTTGTTGTTGTTGTTGTTGCAGTCGTTGTTGTAGTTGTTGTTTTTGGTCTCTTCTTTGGCTGTGCGCTTAATCGGATAATACGAGAATTTTGTAATCGAAGTTAGCCGAGTCCTTGTCGCAGTCGTCCTCCCGCTCTGCTGGTGTACATGACTTGAGTCAATATATGCAGTAATTTATGAAAAGCTAACCCTTTGTTGTTTTTTCCTTCGGCCCGTTTCATGCCGCTCGCATTTGCATGACGACAGGCGGCGCGACCCTTCGATGCGCTGCGCCGTGTCTTTTGTTTTAATGTCAGCTCGGTCGGGCGGCCTCGCTGCTCAATTGTCTAACATTATCTGATTTAGCGTTTAATACTTAACCCTCGCCAGTCTCAGTCGCAGTCGCAGTCGCAGTCGCAGGCCCACCCCCCGCCGACTCCTGGAAACGGGCCGTCGACGTCGACACACGCTTTGCCATTAAGCAGGCGAATAAAAAACACTGAGACCTGAAAGAGCAGGCGCAAGGATAACGAATTAAAAAATTAAAAATCGAAAAGCAACGACAACGACAACAACAAGGACGACGACAACAAAAGGTAAAAATGCGAAAGGGGTGAAACATGATTAGGCGTGCGGATGGTTAGCGCTGCGGTGCGATTGTTAGGGGTGGGGCGGGGGGGGGTCGGGGTAGCTCTGACTGGCTGATGCGCTGCCGCTGATTAGGTAGCGCCCCGGGGCCAACGGGTGGGGGGAAGGGGGGGGGGGGGCAACAACAACAACGACGACGACGGCAGCATAATTAAAACTCGCAGCGTCGCGTAATAAATGCCAAGGCAGGCGCGGCCAATAAATAGCAACAACAACAACAACAGCAGCAGCAGCAGCAGCAGGAAGAAAGCAAAAGAAGCAGCAGCATTTACATTCACAACCCTTTTGGGCTCAACCCCCAGCGCCGCAAGGAAATAAAAGAAACAATCGAATTTTAATCAATTCGCGCAACGCCGCCAAACGCTTCGCCAGTTTCATTTGCATTCGCCGCCGACGCCGCCATGGATTGTTTCTACGCAACGAAGCGGCAGCCCAAACAGAATCCATGCCCCATGCGCCCCCGGATGTTTGCATACTTGCAGCAGCTTCAGCTGCAGAGCCACTTGCCCCAGCCGGCCAAGATTATTTTATGCACTGACCCGCACAGCCGGCGAGTTCTCTCAAGCGTCCAAATTACTGTTGCCTTCTTTGCGGCGGCGTCTCCACAGCTCCAAGCTTTCCTGTAGCCAGTTCGACCGAGTTGATCAACGCAAATTCTTTCCAATTAAATCAAGCCCAACTGGGTTATATATAGCCTGTTCTATCATTTAGATCAAACTAAAAGACCCTCCTAACTAGGAGCACTACTCACCCCATAGGACTGAACGTATTCGTTATCAGCTATATATTAGCCATATCTTTTTCTTTGAGGGCGCCGTTGATGAAACTGTCAGCGTTGACAGGGCGCCCACCTGGCCCTATTTTTGGCGTGCCTCGACTCGGTCGCCTGCTTTGTCAGCTGTCAGCGCTGTTGGGCCTGTGGCGCTGCGGATGGGGCATGGTGTTTGCTGCTTTTTATTCACAGTTACCTGGTCGGGGCCATTATGTTGCATTGTGCTTGCTATTTGCTTTGGCAATTTCTATTCATTGCAACTCATCAGTTCTGTTGCTGCCGCAGCTTCATATTCTTCTTCATATTGCAATTGGAAGCTGCCTTTTTCCTACACGCTTTTCCTTGCCGTAACACACACACACACACACACTCATGGATAGAAGTTCCAAGTACTCAGCTGCTCCACACAGTCATCTATTTCAGCCAACTTCTTCTCAGCCTCTTGTTTTGGGTGCAGTTGTTCTTGTTGTTGTTGTGGTTGTTGGTGTTGTTGTTATTGCGGCTCATCATCTTTCGGCCAGGCCAGCGTCCCCTACATAGTATCTGCATACTTCAGGTCGCTCTCTACATTCTCGTTCCCGTCCCCGTTCCCGTTTCCTTTCCCTGTCCATTGCCAATCCCATTCTCAATCCCATTCACTTTCGCATTTGCTTTCCGTTGTCGTTTTTGTTTCTATTCCCATTTTGTTTTCTGTTTTCAGCTTTCCGCTGTCCTTCCACATTTCTCGTTGCTCGTTTCTCGCTTCTCACCGCTCTTCTCGTCTCGTTCCTGTTGGCCTGGCTTGTTCGCTAGCTGTTATTTATAATTTTCGTTTATTTGCATTCGCATCCAATTTGTTTGTTGGTTCCATCGCTGCTGGTGCCTGCACTTACCTGCACCTTCCTGCTGCTGGCCAGCCATTTTTTATTACGCTCTCCCATATAGCTTCGGCTTCCGCAACACCCATCAGCCTTGCCACCTTCCCCCTCCTCTTGCAACACGCCCTATCCACCAATCTCAACTAAACAGCGAAGCAAGTACAAGCCCAACTTGGCGCCATGTTCAAATATTTCTGAGAACAACTTTTTATACCCGGACCGAAGTAATTTTCTGTATCTGTATCTGAATCTGTATCTGTATCTGTATCTGTATCTGTATCTGTATCTGTATCTGTATCTGTATCTGTATCTGTATCTGTATCTGTATCTGTATCTGTATCT
>SCDZ01001513.1:0-12181 GCA_004143845.1 Drosophila lacertosa
GATATTACGAACTATAGGGGCATAGCTAAGTTGTCCGCCATCCCTAAACTATTTGAAAAAATAATTACTTCTTCCCTACAGCATCTCTGCAAGTCTCTTATCTCCATAGCCCAGCATGGTTTTGTTAAGAGTCGGTCCACTATGACCAATTTGTTAGAATTTACCTCATTAGTAAATGATGGTTTCTTATCAAAATAGCAAACTGATGTCATTTATACTGACTTCAGTAAAGCTTTTGACTCTGTCAACCATAATATTCTACTTTCAAAAATCGACCGTGTTGGTTTTCCTCCCTTACTTTTCTCCTGGATTTCTTTCTATTTAAAGGGTAAAACCCAAAGAGTCTTATTAAGATCCCATACCTCAAAGCTGGTTCAAGTTTCTTCTGGAGTACCTCAGGGTAGCTATCTTGGACCATTACTTTTTACATTATTTATTAATGACCATCCCTCAGTAATAACTCAATCTCGTATACTTATGTAAGCTGATGATGTAAAACTCATTTTATCTTACTATGATTATTAACATCATTCTAGCCTATAGGATGATTTAAATTCTATGCAACTATGATGTTCAGCCAATCAGTTGTATTTAAATTGTTTTAAGTGTATGTTTATGATGTTTAGCCGTACTATGCCCCATGTAGTTAGCTATACTATAGACAATTTCTCTTTACAACGCATCAAGACTGTTAAAGACCTTGGTGTTATTCTGAACTCTTAGCTAATTTTTAATAGTCACATATCCACTATAGTAAACGAAGCTAAAGGAGTCCTAGATTTTATTTAAAGAGTTTAACGACCCTTTTACTACTAAACTTCTATACATATCTTTGGTACGTCCAATCCTGGAATACTGCTTATGCATTTGGAGTCCTTATTATAAAATTCATCAAGATCGGGTAGAGTCCGTTCAAAATCAATTTTTGCTTTTTGCCTTACATGGTTTAAACTTGGATACCAATCTTAGTTTACCATCGTACTCCAGTAGGCTTTTACTTCTGAATCTTCCTTCGCTAACACACCGTAGAACAATACTTGGAGTTGTTTTTCTACAAAAGTTTATTGTTGGCGACATATATTCACCTTTTCTTCTAGGTCGTCTAAATTTCTTTGTCCCCTTTCGACCTAATATAAATTACTGTCCTCTCCTTTTGTCTACGTGCACAAGTGATTACGCCTTGCACAATTCAATTCGGGTACAATGCCGTCAGTACTATAATACCCTATATCACGTATTCTCCTCTGAAATCTCTCTTCCCCTAATAAAATCTTTGCATCCAGCATATCTTCGGCAAATCACTGATCACTATTAGCTATGAGAAGCGTCATAGCTTGCCGGACTGCATAAATATTCACCCCACCGGATCAGTGGTTTACCATCTGTTTCTATATCTTTCTCTTTATATCTAACCTATGTTATAATTTTCACTTTCACATGTTAATTTTGTTATTATACGATTTAGTTTAAGACTTATTAACAGAGAATTTTCATTTTAACTCCTTTCTATTTTGGCTGTAGGTTCTATGACATCACTGATGTGAACAGGGGCATAGGTGACCAGACTGGCAAATAAAATACCCCCATCATGTCGGTGATGTTATTAGAAATATTTATATTTGCTTAAGGCTTTTAGCAAGTAATATTTTGTAGTTTATATTCGTCAATCGTTTCAAATAAAAATATAGATAAATAAATAAATTTTGGGAAAGTAATATCTTTCTATTTTCGTCCGCGTTGCGATGGGTTCGATTATGAATCTTAAGTATTTCCTCTTTTTGTTCTGACTCTTTAATTAGGTTTACTACTATAGATTGAGAATAACGCACTTTTATGTTTCGGAAATGTTTTGCATATATTAGTTGGATTTTTTCCATGAGTTCTTCGGATATACTGATTCCGTTAATTACCGAAGTGTCGTTATATGTCGTGTCTGTGGTAGGTAGGGAATGGTATGCTATATTTATAATCTAGTATTTCTCATATGTGAAAAAATATTTGATTTTAATCGCGTTAATAGGAACTTCTATATAGGGTTCAGATCGTCATTCAAGTTCTCGGAACTATGTTGGACTGACGCCACAAAAGTGATTTTGTTATTTAGCTAGATAAAGCGTCTACTACTCTCTTAATCGTATTCCTCTAAATATGACTTTCACATTTTACCTCTACAGTTTTCGCTCCAACTACTGAGAGAATACGTAGGATTTTGATGATCTGTGTAAATTTTGACTATATTGATATCGTTATCATTTTCTTCTCATTAGTAGAATAATTTTCTTCGGCGTTGGACAATGTTCTCGTAAGAAAAGATATGGGCTGTTTGTTTTGCGGCAGAACTGCTCCTAAAGCAAATTCTTGTTTAAGTCGGGATATCGAAAATGACATCATTAGGCACAAGTGAATTTTTATTTTATCGAGCGGTTCTATTGCTTCCTGATTGATATTGATTAATTTTTCTCGAATTCTCTTTTGGACACTCGTCGAGCCTTCCCTATTAAAAGAAAGCTAATTTTACTTATTCTAGTTCAACTTTATTCAACGTTGTATAGCCTATAACTGTTCTGTATTTCTTCTCCTGCGATGTACCATACTATCCACACAAGTGCATTATACCTAGATGGTTGAATTATTGCATCGTTCAAAATTTCTTCAACTTTTTTATTTACTTCGTTTTTAAGGGACGTTGAGAATTGGTAGAACTTTGAATAAACTGGCGAGTCCGAACTAGGTAATAATTGGAAATATTTCTTAAACCGTTTTTGGACAATTAATTTCTGTTTATTTTGTGTAAGTGGTCTGAAAGCGGGTTTATGTACTTGACTTCCTGCCTTTTTCTTTGATCGGTACTGTGACTTGATAATTGAAAGATAAAATAATTGCTTTAAATTCTTTCATACTATCGTTGCCCAGGATGGCATCGAAAGACTTGTCAGTTTGTAAAAAAAACATGAGGTTCGGTTTTATGTACTTCCTACTCGATTCTTAGAGTTTTTCCGACCCTTTCTTTTGCTTCTAAATGGGTTAGGGGGGAACTCATTACTCTTAAAAATGTTCGGCGTAAGTAGGGTAGTCGTGGTCATATCGTTCTCGGTATTCTTCGAGAGTCCGGTCGTGTTCATTAGTGCTTTCGTACTGATCAGACCCTAGATCAGTTCGTATTCTGGTACTGTGTCAAAGTTTTGCTGTAGTTTGTCATCCATTGGTTCTAAGTAACCAGGAGGTCCCTTGTCAACGTCGAAGTTCGGTCTATTCATATAGTGAACCTGCTTAGTCAGTAAACTGAGGTATATGTCCTGTAGTATGCATATATATTGAATACCCACTGTACCAAGAGTACTTAAAGAATACACACTGTAACACTTTGTTGCGCGCTCCAACTTAACAGAGCATAGCTATATACATAAGATATACATAACCGTCTCTCCGCTGCCAACTGTGGGCAGCGCTGCCACGAGACTTAGCCTTACTTAAATCCTAAGAAATAATGTAAAGAACTCAGAATTATATTGGAGATCTTACTTGGTGACGAAGGACAATACAGTCCAGTGGTTCTGGACGTGTGGGGAGCTTAGGAGTCATAGTTCGAGGGGGTGCAGTCGGTTATTGTTGGCTAGTGGGTCCGTTGAATCTGAGAGCTTGTTGCTGGTTATTTTTAAAATGAGCCGGTTGATGTAGGTTATATTGTGGGTTTCTAATATACTCCAGAGCACCTTGAGGCTGCTGTAGTAATTATCTGAACCCTGAGTTGTTGTGCGTTGATTTCGTCTTTTGGCCACCTGATCTTAAAGCAGTGGTTTTATTTTGTTATTTTGCAGCTTTTTTATGCTGTATGAAAGCAACTGTGGGGCATGTTAGGAGTTGGTGAATGCAGATTAGAAGGTTTGCAATTACATAAAGGAGCTTCTAACGTACGGTGATACATATCTTCGGGGACAGACAAAGGAGGTCCTAGAGACATTCACATTAAAGTGATCGTAGATTAAGAAAAGATCAAGATTTTTATTAGTCAGATTAGAACTCGACTTGATCTGAAATAACGAAAGGTCAAACATGGCATATAAAAGTCATGCGGGGCTGAAGGAATAAGGTAATTTGAGAAAGCGAAAAATGACCACGAAATGTTTGGAATATTGAAATCACCCAATACAACAAATATTTCATTATCACGGACATGGGTAGAAACTTCATTTATGCAGGATAGGTGCTGCATGTAAGTATAAATGCTAAAAGAGGGAGTGATACATAAACAAATTAAATACAGCGAGAAAGATGCGAGAGTCACTTTTACGGAAATAATCTCAGCATTTGTACTCGTTGTACGTTGAACAGTTTCCGACTCAAACGAGATTTTAGCAGCAATTAAAACTCCACTACCTCTACGAGTTGGTCGATCTTGCCTATATATTGAGTAGAAATTTGGAACAAACTGATAACTTGCAACAACCACATGGTTGAGCTAGTACATTTCAGAGAGCAGCGGTAACGTCGATCTTCTTGCTCACCATCAGAAAATGTGGATTTTTGATTTTATATAAATTACTTTTAATCTCTTATTGCACTCTTTTTATATTTTTTTAGGAAGTGCCATTAGCTACAGTAAGTTTGCACATATATTTCACTGCCGGCTGCCCAATTTACATATGAAGAGAGCTGATTGATGTTATTTTCTACTTCCACATGTGAAAGGTTCCGTAGTTTAAGTTTGTTAGTTACGCTTTGGTTAAGTTTTAGGTTAAATAAAAACAAGCGTCTGCTTCCAAAAATTTGCAGATCATTGTCGTCGCATGCAGATGTGATTTTTAATGTGCTCCAGGGCAAAAAAAAAACTCAATAGTGTAGTGAGAGATTATTTCAATTGATATTGTATGTCGCGAAAAGACGCATAGTGAACTGCAAAAATAATTAATGAATTAAATTAAAAATACCAATAAATTCAGCAACAGAGCAAATTTTAAGCAATGTTGTATAACTTTCAGCGAACTCTTATGGAGTTCATGTCATTTTGGAGTTCATGTCACTTATGCGGGCAACTATACAAGATTAAATGCAAAACCAAAATCTTCTGATAAAAATGCAAAATGTATTACAACAATCAAAATAATCAAATGGATCCCTATGTATATCTACAAGCAACGCTAATGGCATTTCATACCATAAACTTGAATTAACTCAATTCCTACACGAAAAACACACACCTTACAAACAAATATGAAAATGATGCGGCTACTTATTCTCCGAAACAAATCATCCTGATAGTAGCACTGGTATTCTAATAAGAGATCGTATCAAGCACCACAGCCATAAGGAGTTTCGTGAAAACTATCTACAGGCCACATCTACAAACATACAATTGGACAATGGTAGCCAACTTACTCTTGCCGCCGTGAACTGCCCCCTCGGTTCTGCGTAACTGAAGGCGATTTCATGCAGTTTTTTAATTCACTAGAAGAACACTTCATAGCAGCAGTGACAACAATGCCAAGGACACACACTGGGGATCTCGTCTCGTGAACCCAAAAGGAAAGCATCTTTATAATGCAATTATAAAAGCCAACAACACTCTCGACCATGTCTCTCCAGACACCCAACAAACTGGCCGACAGACCCCAAGAAACTAATTGACTCTGTAATTACTAAAAATATTCCCCGATATCTTGTAAGCGCCAAATGTCTTTTAGATCTCTCATCTGATCACTCGCCTCGTCGTACAGACCTATTAGCCTATTATAGTGTTTATCAAAACTTTTCAAAAAATGCATTCTGGCTCGGATATATCCATTTCTAAGAGTTCACAACAAAATTCCATCGCATCAATTCAGCTTTTACAAACCTATCAGCCTATTATAGTGTTTATTAAAACTTTTGAAAAATGCATGCTGATTCGGATATATCTATTTGTAAGAGTTCACAACAAAATTCCATCGCAATTAAGCTTTCGTGAAAAACACGGAACTATTGAGCAGGTCAATCTGTATAACAGCAGAAATACAAAACTCTTTCGAACATCGGGAATAACGCACTCCAATATTTTTGGATGTCTCAAGCATTCGACTGAGTTTGGTTAGAAGGCCTAATGTATAAAGTCAAAGCAATTCTAAATAGTAACACGCATACGCTTTTAAAGTCATACCACTACGATAGGAAATTTTCAGTGAGATGCATCGATCATACGATTGGAGCTGGAGTTCCTCAAGATACCTTGGCAGTAGGCTTCCGAACAAGCACACAACTAACAACATCTACATTTGGTGACGATACAGCTATACTCAGCCGCTCCAAGTGCCCAATACAACTATCTGCGCAACTAGCTCTTCATCCGCTCGATCTGATTGGCGAATAAAAGTAAACGAACAAAAATGCAAGCACGTTATGTTCAGCCAAATTGCCCATCACTATATAAAATATCGCACGCCTGCCAGCAAGCAAAAGGACATATCTAGGAGTACACCTCGATAGAAGATTCACATGGCGCAGGCACATCGAAGCTAAGAGAACATATTTAGAACTAAAAGCAATTGTATCCATTGGCTTATAAACGTTCGCTCGCCTTTTAGTCTTGACCAGAAGTTCCTGCTCTAAAACTCTGAGCTGAAATCTGTGTGGACCTATGGCTCCCAGTTAGGGGAAATGTCAGCAATAGCAATATTGATATTATCCAGAGAGCCCAGTCAAAGATTTTGAGAACTATCACCAGGGCACTGTGGCATGTTCGAAACGACAACATACATAGAGTCTTAAAAATTAAGTACAATATAAAGAAAAGTACTATGGCTAGCTGTCTTTGCACCCTATCCATCCCGCCACAGGTCGAACAAGGTTGCGCAGTCGATTCCGTCTCCGTCGTAATGACTTACCAACACAGCGATAGACTCTATGATCATCCAATCACAGTTCAGTCCAATTATTAGTTAATATTGATTTATAAGATTGGTGTACTTATTGTTAGTCCCATAATATAGTTTCAATAAATAAAATCAAAGAATAAAAACAACAAAAAATATTTTCAAATTCAATTTTTTGGTAAGCCGTACATAAAATCGATATTCAAAAATATTTGGTTCATTTTCAAGTATACAATTGAATTATTCTTAGCTATTGGCTTTAACAGGATATTTTGGTATTTAATTTTCTCTAAGTTTGGGATTTCAGCAATGTAGAAAAGTGTGGCTTAGTTGTGTAGCATTGATATATTGGAGAGCTCCTTGATTTTCTCAATTGAAAGGGGTGGCATATTGCATTCTTTAAATATGTTCCCTATCTCTATTAGCTCATCTTCATTTAATAAAATGGTATTTGCTGTGTTTCATTTTTTCCCATTGTATTGCATATTAAATGCTCATAATTTTTCTTTTAATAGTCTGGTCTCATTGTGAAGACTGATGGGTATCTCATTACTGATAAAACTACTCTTCCGTATTGCATTTCTAAGGGGGTTTGGTGTATTTATTTTTTGCTCTAGGTGTGTGAACTACAACTTGTTGATTATTATTTGCAATGAGGTTGTTTAGATTTTGTTTAAACACGATATGATCGTCGTAATCTGGACTGCCTGCCATGTATTTCCATCCTGACTCTATCCAGTTAAAGGTCCGGGTTTTTCATTTTCTTGGAAAATCTGTTATGATTTGGAATGTGTTAATAGATGTTTTTATTTCGTGGTGAAGTGTGGAGTATAATGGGCAACGTTTCAAACTTTATTTTGTGTGTTCATTAAGTAGCTCTAAGGCATCTGCCCGAGGTATATTACGTATGTTAGTTTTGTTATTGATGTCTTTAGTTTCCGAGGCTCATATAGATTGACACGGCTTTGTGCGTTTGTGTAGTTTGTAGTGCTCATCGTCGCATTAGTTACTGTTCATAGTAGTATCCTGAAATTTTAACACCTGATACATCTTTTGTGTATAATTTTCCCTGATTCTGTTAATCATAATAGTGTTCTTATCTTCCTTGGCTTTCTCATTTTTGAATCTGAAAGAAAGCTTTAAGCCTAGTCCAGTGTTTACTTTCAGGTATATTTCTTGTCCAGGTTGGTAAGTTATTATCGCTTTTCCGTCTTTATTATGGGTCTTTAAGTCTGCATTTTGCTTTGTTTTAAGTTTGTCGATATTGTCTTGTCTGATCTGTTCATACTGGCCTGGCTTTGTCACTACTCTTCTTCCAAAGAATACATCTAATTGTCGTTTCTCAGTGACGGAGTAAAAAGAGCTGTTATATTCATATATGACTCTGTCCATGAGTTTTTGAAGTTTCTATTGGTGTTGTCTTTCCTTAAACACCCCATTGATTCGAATAGTATTGAGTGAAATCGACGGACCTGTCCGTTAATAAACAAATCCGCTTCATATGTGATTATATTTATACTCATTCAAAGATTGCATGCTCGAGTTACCGTCCAAATAAAAACTAACTAAACATATTTTTGACTCGTTTCTTACGAAACATTTTTACAAAAAACTAAAAATATTTAGACATTAGAAGATGTCATAAATTATCTAGAACAAAAACGATGTTCAATTTGGTAAATTGTAAAGAACTTGGGCACAGTATACTACAATGCCACAGATTTAAAGGTATGACCCCAGTAGAAAGAGCAGACGTAACAAAAAGGTTACAGTTATGCTTCAGAAGCTTAAAGCACTCAAGTGCACAGAGATGCACAAACGAAACCATATGTTCAATGTGCAATAGGAGTCATCACACGATTAGTAATGAAACAAAAGAAAAAATGAAGTCATGTGTGACTAGGGAACAAGCGCAAAGCACAATTATCTCAGAAGAGGCAGCCCAAAATTTGAAGTACCTAAAATAAAAGTACTTACAAAAATCAGTGGGATTATATCAGAAACCTGTACATCAAAGTATATAGTTCGATTGAGTATTAAAAATCGGATAAAAGGAACCACATGTAATTGAGGCAATAGCGGTTCCAAAACTATTGTAGAGATTGCCTAGCATCGATTCAATTTAATAAAACAAAGTGGAAAGCTATATTTTAGCTGATCCTGAATTTGACAAACCTAGCAAGATAGATATGATTGTAGGAACAGACCTTTACACTCATATCTTGCCAAAGGTATTGTCAAGATTGACGGTTTACTTGGTGAAAACACCGAATTCGGATGGATTATATCAGTATATACCAAATCAAAGGGCAAAGAAACAATAGTCGCCACAGCTATTGAAATCAATGACTGAAAAAGGTTTTGGGAAGTAAAAAAAGAGGGGAAAGAGAACATTGAGACAGAGTTTCGCGAAACAAATTTTAGCAACACGATCAAAAAACGATATTAATGTAAGGTTTGTAGGGATCATCCAATTCAAAGAAAAAAAAGAAGGAAATTCCAAGCCTAAAACAATGGCCTGATTTCTAAATTTCTAGAAAAAAATACAGAAAAACATTGCACTTAAAAATTACAACATAAAATTCACAAATGAATGTATGGAGTTAGGACACATGATTAAATCAGGCAAGCAGTCATAAGAACTACTAGCCTCACAACCAAAGTACGAGTAATGTTTGAAAAAATGTTTGTTAAACAATATTAGCTTAAATGACACTATGTGGGTAGGGCCAACAGCTCAAAAGGATATATTCGACATATTATTGAAATGGTGAAAATGGCAGTTTTTAGTATCTGCCCACATTGAAAAAATGTTTCGGCAGATTTATATAGCGAAAATCGACCAGCAATACCTGCATATTCTTTGGAGAGATGTTCCAACGAAGTAGATACAAAATTATAAACTAACCTCAGTTACTTACGGTATTGCGTTAGCCCCATACTTAGCAACCAGAGTTACCTTAGATATAGCTAATAATTGTAAAAATGAGAGAATTGGAGAAAATTTGAAAAATGACTTCTAAATGGACGACCTTATGACAGAAGCGGATACTGTAGAAGATACTAAAGAAAAAACTAAACAATTATTAGCGGAGTTAGCCAAAGTAGGATTTAATTTAAGGAAATGGATATTTAACAAGCCAGAAATAATAGAAACACGAAGTAAAATACAGAACTATCACCCAGCAAGATGGCCATTCCGAAAAATTGAAAAAGTTCACAAAGGTAAAGACTCTTACCGTAGACATAAACGTACAGGAAGACTCAATCAAAAAGCCAATTCAAAAACTATTTCCTTTGGCGGGGATTTCAGGAAACACAAGAGGAGCAAAGTAGAAATAGGAGAATATCAAGAATTACAAAACCCCGTCATATAATGAGCATGATAATGCTAATGTTTTTTTGTCATATGCCAAATGCATCCCCAGAATCAAAAACAAAATTGACAGTGCAAAAAATTAATATCACTTCTACAATATATTTAATACAAAAAATTAGAATTATATGTACAAAACTTCAAAATTGTTAAGTATAATGCAACTTAACTGGACAACTCACAAAAACAATAAACTTTTCATGACAGAGAAGTCACGAAAAAAACGTTCACCACTTGACTTTATGGGCTCATCATACCACAATTGTTTGGTATAATGGATTGAGTTTTTTTTTAAGGCAAACATATGTTATATTTTATTTTAAATCTGTCCGTATGTTGGACAACAGTTAAGTTGTATACAAAAAGATTGTCATTTCTTACGTTTAACATTTATCTGTGTATTAAATCCTGTGGGTTAGTCCGATTGGGTTGCAAGGTTCAGCGGGTGCACGCGTTCCAGCCTCCTTCTCGCTAGGCTGCTGTCTAGCAAGTTGACCGCCAGGGGTTAGGGTGGTTTTTCAACTTATTGCAATATTTGGAGCTTATTTTAGCAATAGCACGCTCAACCGTTGAGAAGCCAAGCTGAGCATGAATTGTTGCGTTGTCGTGGTACGGGTGGGCATCGGAAAGTATTCTCTGCGCTTTATTTTGAAGCCATTGGATCATTCTGCGGTCGCTATAGCTGCCTGTGCCCTATAACTGGAAGCCATATGTCCATATTGCTTTATGATAGCTTTATATACCCGCAGTTTGATCCTCAGCTTAATTTTTGAGCGCTGCCCGATTAGCCAGTACATCTGCTTGATCCTATCATCAGCTTGTTTTGTTTTCCTGTCGAGGTGGGTCCACCACGTCAGCCGCCTGTCTAATGTTATGCCCAGGTATTTTTAGCTTGGCTCATTAGATATGATAGAACCGTTTAGACTGACGCGTTGACTGGCCATGTCTTTGTGTAAAGGTTGTTTGTATAGATTTGTCCGGGTTGACCATAACATTCCACATATGCAACCACGGGTCCATAATGTCCAACTGCCGTTGAATGAGGCCTGAGGCATTCTGCGGGGAGTTAGCGGTTGCTTGGAAGGCTGTGTCATCAGCATAAGTAGCTACCAACAGCTCCGCGTCAACAAATGTAGGCATATCAGCTGTGTATATCGTGTGTAGGATCGGCCCAAGTACACTGCCTTGCGGGACTCCTGCTTGGATGGCTATAAGATCAGACTTAGCTTCTCCACATCTAACCAGAAATTGGCGGTCATGCAGGTATACCCTCAGGAGAGAGTAGTATGGCTGGATGAGACATCTTTTTATTTTAAGCAGGAGTCGAGGATGACAGACCCTGTCGAAAGGCTGCTTGACATCCAGCATGACGGCACAGCAGGATTGTTTTTTCTCGAATGCTTCCAAAATCTTCTCAACCAAGCGGTGACATTGCTCAGGTGTAGCCAAGCTGGTGATCAGGGATTGAACCAGCTACGTTTAGCACTGGCCACACTCTACGCAAAAATAGTATTTTGGAGAGTATTGCCAGCAGACTAATACGGACGGAATATGGCTATTCGTCTGTTGACCACAGCGGAACTTTGTTTTGATATTGTTATTGCTTATCTATTTAACGTTTCTGTGTATAAGCAGAAGGGCTGCCGACGAGGCAGGCATTACACGACGAGTGTTCGATCGCGACTGAGTTCAAGCATGCCATCTAAAAAGTCATGCTAGGCTGAAGGCTAAAATTATTAAAAATATTCCCCGAAATCTTGTAAGTGCTGAATGCCTTACAGATCTCTCATCTGATCACTCGCCTGTTCTACTTTCTGTGCGACTTCACAGAAAACTAATTGGGTAAGGTACAAAAAATATTTAAGTTCACACATTGAGCTAACACCTCTCCTCAATGCCGAAGACAACATCGACAACTTTGTTAACGCACTTGAGTGCGTCTTAGTCACCGCCGCTCGAC
>SCDZ01001524.1:0-11779 GCA_004143845.1 Drosophila lacertosa
AAAAAAAAAAAAAAAAAAAAAAAAAAAAAAAAAAAAAAAAAAAGGAAATCCCAACTTGTTTGATTTTTTTTCTATCTCCTCAATCCCCCCTTCGTCCCCTCCAAGCACTACTTTTTATCAACTAAATGTTTCAAATTTCGTCTCAACTAAAATTAACCTTTAAACAAGAAAAACAAATACTATAACTTAAACTTATCTTGATGTAGTTAAACTTTTTACTCTAATTGTTGACTATATGATGATTAAAATTGAATAACAAAATAAATATATATATAAAAGACAATTAGCAAATATGAAAAGAATACAATATTTATATCCGCAAATTGTGATAATAATATTTTGTGATTACTTTATACTATATCAAAATGAATAAACTATGTTTAGCTAAAAGAGATAAATAATATTGATAAATTCAACATATATCCCAAATTACAAGGCAGTGAGATTGATTGTCTCAATAAAACTAAACAAATATTGTGTAATATCTGTAATATATAGGTACAATAAATCACATTTAATAAAAACCTACTAATAAATGTTTAACAAAAGTAAACTAAGCTAATTTCTTACCGATCAAAATTAATATTTAAATGGGGTTTAAGGGTTTTACTAATTGGTAATGGGAAATAAATATAAATATTTTTGTTTGTAGTTAACTCATTTGCTTTATTGAACCAAGGTTCGAACCGGTTGCCAATTTCGTATCCGAAAAAACGAACCGATTTTTCTTGAAATTCGCATATAAAATTTACAATCAAATACTTTGATTATTCATAGTTATGTATTTATTTTGTATAGTTTCTATTATAGCATTAAAATGCGTTTTAGTTTTGCAACAAACTATTGCATGAGCCCATACATATATAATAAATGTATATATATATATATATGTTTATACAGACAATTGAATTCCAAACTAATTGAAGTCTCGTGCGGGGCATATCAACGCATCATTTGATATGGTCCTGGAAAGCCTTAGATCTCGCTGGCTATAAAAGCTACATAAATGTTTAGTTTCTATTATGTTTATCTCTTCTTCTATTTTCATTCTTGCCATTTTGCCAAAAACTTAAGCATTTTTTCCACAAAATCAAATGCATTCCTGCTGTTTTTCTTTGCTTTGCGGTGTTTCCTTTAGCGAGCACTGCAAGTTTTTCCGCTTTGATTCCTTTATTGATCGATTCGTAGTGTGAGTCGCCTGAGATTTGCGATTTGAGCTGGGCAACCTTTACGCCTCGCCGGTGGGCAGTCGCGTGTGCTTGGTCAGATCGTATTTGTACATGAAGACCCTGGCCCGGGTGTCGTTCATAAAGGACTTCTCCTCGGTGGGCCATCTGTGGGATGCCAACAAGAATGAAGCGTGTTTGTTTAAAGTGATCTTTGATAGTTTCTGCTCACTGCTTGGTCGCCCCATTGCCGGCTGTCAGTCGTTGTTCCGGCTCGATGTCCTTGTGCAGACGCAGTATGTGCTTCTTGAGGCCCTCGCTGCGGACGCAAGCCTTCGGGCAGTGTGGACACTTGAAGGGCTTCTCGCCCGTATGCTCCAGTATGTGCGCCTTGAGATCTCGGTTCTGAGCAAAGGGTTTCGGGCAATACGGACACTTAAACGGTCGCTCGCCCGTATGACCGCGTATATGCCGCTGCAGATTATCGTTGGTGGCAAAGGCCTTCGGGCAGAGCGGACATTGCAGCGTGCGCTCACTCGAATGTCTGCGTATGTGCTTCTGCAGGTTATCGTTGGTGGCAAAGGCCTTGGGACAATGTGGACACTGCAGTGTCCTTTCACTCGAATGCCTGCGAATGTGCTTCTGCAGATTGTCCTTTGTTGCGAACGCCTTTGGGCAGTGTGGACAGTTCAGGTTGCGCTCGTTCGAGTGCCTGCGTATGTGCTTCTGCAGATTATCGTTGGTGGCAAACGATTTCGGACAGGTGGGGCACAGGAAGGGACGCTCCCGATCGCCGGAATGGGAGCGTGTTAGATGCACCTTCAGGTTGCTGCTGGTGGCAAAGTCCTTGGGGCAGTGGGCGCACTTGAAGGGTTTCTCGGCAACCGGCACGCCAAACTGCGCCTTGACACTGTTTTGGAATCTGCAAAGGGATCATATTAAATAAAACAATACAGATCTGTTGTAAATAAACATAGAGACTTACTTTTTTTGTGCTTGCTTCTCCTTGTTGTCCAGGGGACCTGCGCTGCTGGTTTGCCACACAAAACTCATGTCCTGCTCGATCTTGACCAGTCCCAGATCCCTGTGTCGCATCGTCAGTTGCCAATCCTGAGTTTTAAACATATTGCAAATCGCCTCGCAATGCTCCTCTTTGACACAGCCCACATCTATCGTCTGTTCCATGCCGAACGCCGTTGTGGCCACCACTTGGGGTTGTTCTCTCTATTAGCTGTTCTTTGTTTTACTTTTGCAGCTGCTCAAACTTAGTTTTCAATAGGGATTTTGTCAATTTTATTGCGACTTTTTTCTTTTTCTCAGCGTAAACAGCTAAAGAACTGAAAATTCCGATGATTTTTTACACGATATATCGACGAGCTGTCAGCACAATTGCTAAGTTCGCTCAGCTGTGCGATGAACAAGTTGGCAGCGCCGTAAGACAGCCGTATGCATTGGGCGGCGTTGCCACTTTGTGAGATACGATTATTGTTGTTGCCGATAGTCACGCGTTTCGATTAATTAGGCGCGCACTTCAAATTGCGTGCAACTTCATAAAATTTAACAAATTAATTGTCAGGCATAAATGGAAGACGATCTTTTATTACTATATATTTAAAACACATATTACCATTCAATTCTGTTTTAAATGTTTTATTTTTTCATTAATGCAACAAAAATAAATTGACTTAAGAATTTTCATTGATATAAATCTCAAAAAATAAGCTTAACAAATTATAAGAATATGCGTGGAATTGTGTATTTGCTTTTGTTATTGTTGCTGCTATTACTAAAATTGCACTAAAGGATATATTTTTATATATATTTTTTTGAATACTTTCTTTTCGCATCCTTTCGAGATGTCTTGCAATTGTTAAATAACAAATAAATTATTTATGTGGATTTTAGTAGTGTTTTCATGCTTGTTTTCTATGTGACAAATAAAAAATTTATTAATTTTTTGTATACATTTTTTTTAGTTTTTCAACTTTAAAGTATGCGACTGGCATAATAATAATAATAAAAAATAAAACGGGTCGAACAAAATAAGGGGGCAATAATAACATATATAAATACAAACTAAATACAACTGACAAATTAAAAATTAAATATTATTTAGTGTAAGGTTTAACTTATAGCAATAGACAAGCCGAAAGCTATAACAACAATTGCGGGTGTACGATTTGAACTTTTGTAAAATTTTTTCATTTAAAATATTTGCTGTTTTTTTTTCGTTAATTTAAATATTCTTCTTTTTTTCTGTTGGGCAGATTTTGTTATTGACGCTCGTCGTTCTTTTGTTGTTTTTGTTGCTTTCTGTTCACTTCATATAAATATATACAATACATTCAAAACTTGAAGGCGCCTAAGCTATAAAAATTAATTTTCATTCTTGTTGTTGCTGTTGTTGTTGTTGTTGTTGTGTTGGTCTCGGTACGAGGATCTTAGTTTACCATGAATTTCCCCATAAGGCTAGCTTAGGTTGTTGCGATCACAAGTTCTTCTAGCTTAACACGCACGGCCTTAATCGACCAACAGTTGAAAGGTCACCGAACCCATGCGATCGCGTAAGCTGCCGCTATAAATGATATTCTTGGCCCAGGCGCGACACTCCACATCCAACATCCTGCCGTCGGGCACATCGTTGAACTGGACGGCGACGACGGGACTCAAATAGCCCTGCTGATTCAGATAGGGATAATAGTAGGATGGGAAACCCTGGCTGGGATAGTAGGTGATGTTCTGGAAGTGCTCCTTGTCCTTGCTAAAGTGACCGTTGCAGCTGACCCAGATTTGGTTGCGCTGCAAAAAACGACGAGAATTGTTCAGTTTAATTATCTTTATAACAGCAATTGTTACCCGGCGTTGGTCGGTTCAATAGAAGTAATAGTTATATAACATTGAGTATACAAAATCTGACAGTCAATCAATCAGTACAAATAGTTATGTTACTTGATTATGTAATCTTATTTTATCTTGTCAGTCAGTCAATCTCAAGAGTTCTTTTTTTTACACACCTCCTCGACGCTCGTTTTATTAATCAGCCCTTGCAGATCCTCGGGCATGGCATTGATGGGCGTATCGTAGATCGCGGGCATCCAGCCATAGATTTTGTTCAGCTTAAGGAAGATGCAGGGTGCTCCGGTCTTATAGCCATAGCCGTTGGCTCGTGTGCAGGGTCCAAAGTTATCGATGCTAACGACGCAGACATCGTTGGGATCGTGGACTTGCTTGTGATCGCAATGCTTCATCTGGCGACCCTCGGTGTGATTGTAATCTGTAGGTTAAGCAAGATTCTATATAAATATTTCTCTTGTCAAACAACAAAGTGTTTCTGGCTTACCATGAAGAAATTCATCGACCAGACTAATCCAATATTCAGCCTCGGCGGGCTTCTTGCGATCGTATTGAATAACCGATCCGCGTTCGGTCTGTTCGCTCAGTGGACGAAAGCCCAGGCCGGGATTGGTGCCAATCAGCGATTCCTCCAGCTGCCATTTGGGCTTTTCATTGTCCACTGTGGACAACATGCCCTGCATGCAAATCGCAAACAGGATCGCGAGGATGATGTAAAAGATAGTGTAAAACAAAAAGAGTTGGCCTGAAAAAAAAATGAAAGATATGCGAAATATATTTAATTAATTGCTTTCCTTTAGAAAGAATTTAGAAATCACATTTATCGATAACAAATTGACCCAAAAAATCGATAAATTCTTTAACTTAAGTTAAATTTGACTTGAACTACTTTATTGTTGCTGCATTTTACTGTTGTTTTTTGTTGTTATGCAATGTGATTACGTTCCTGTTGTGGAAATTGAAAACCGACAAAAACCGCAGCAAATGCACCAATTACAATAAAAACAACAAACAAAAAGGAACAAAGACAAACAGAGACAACGGGGGGTCTATTATATACACGCATTTAGATATATGTATGTATATATACGATTGTGCTTACGTTTATTTCAATGTCAATAGCATTGACGAGTCAGCTAGAATCGAATAAATAACACAACCCAAAGCGGTTACGCGTTTGGGGCCACGGCTCGAGTTGCCAAACAAATTAATCGTCTGAATGAATATCGAATACAGTGGGCAACACAAACAAAAACTACCCCAACAAAAGGCGTAAAGCAAAAATCGAAAAAACATTTATCAATAAGTAAAGACTTCTATAGTCTATAGTAAAAGTGTTTTCAGTTCTCTTTTTTTGTTTTGGCCGCGTGGCTCATTAAAGTTGTAAGCCCTGTACACTGTTCAAAAATGGCCAAAAAGCAGGGTATTCTGCAGTTGTGCAAGACCTTAAGTTGGGTTATAGGTATAGGTATTTTAAGAATTTTATTTATTGTTTGCCGAATAAAGTTTATTTGTACTTTATAGTATTTATTTGTAGCCAAATGAAGTTAAGTTAAAAGTTATCGATAACAAATTGGCCAAAATAAATATCGATATTTATTTTGATATTTATATTAAAGATACCTTTTTAAGTGATACCTTTAATTTGTGATATTTTTAAAAAACATTATAAAAAGAAGAATCCTAATTATTGGTTTCTACCATTATATGTATATATCTATAGGGTATCGCCTAGTCGAGCAGTTCCGTCCAGCACATGTTTGTTGCCAGGCGGCCAACGATAGAAATTGAATTGCGTTCAAGTACAGGGAAATAAGTTTGGCAATGACCACACGCTGGCGTTGGCCCCAAGGCGTTTTGGCCCAGACACCGCCGTTGGGCTATGACGCCAGCCAGCCGGCCTGAAAGGCAGTCAGTCTATCAGTCTATCAGTCAGTCAGTCTATCAGTCTGTCTGTCCCGACCAGTCCAGTTGGGTCGGGTCTGTCTCTTTGTCTGGCCAAGGTGGGCGCCCGCAGCGCGTGTGTAACCAATATCAAGGCATATGTACTGCGATTACATGTGGCCCAACATTCTTATGTCTTCACCAATAGGAAATTACATACATACACACACCCATACACACACACACACAGTCAGAACACATTCAATAAGTAATACTTCCCCCTCAGTGTCTAATCGATAAATTTACTTGCATATGACTCTGACAATTACTTAGTTCAATATGATGGATAGCCAACTGTACGCAACACATGCCATATATCTTTATATATATACATATATATATATATATATCTGTATATATGCCATATAATTGCATCTAAATATATAGCTGAGTGACATTATCTAGCCTAGATTTGTCTAGTGTCGAAAGTCAACTCCCTTGGTGGTCAGCTAAATCAAACTGAATGATTGTCATTTCTCATTTCCACATTTCTTATTTCCCATTTCCCATTTTCCTCTGACATTTACATAAATTCTGCTCTAAATTGGGTAAATGTCGTTGCCAATTAGTTGGGTCAGAAATATTTTTGGGGCTAGTTGTCTGTTGAGGTCCTGTGGAGCTTTAGCTGGGAACTGGGGGTTGATTAAAAAGGCTGTCAATTGGATTTGTTGGGTGGCAAAAAAGTTTAATTAACTTGGATCAATTCTTAAAGAATACATCTTATCTTAAAAGAACAAAAATTGATATAGATTAAAGATAAAGCCTTTTTAGACAACTAATATAATTAGTCTAAGTTCGAACTTCACAAAGTGTGTCTTTTCTTTCTGATGCTTCCTAAAGGGATTAAGTTTTGTCTGGTTAAAGATTATCAAGAAATGAACTTAAAAGTTAAGATCTACATCTTATACAATTTTTAGTAAAACAGATTGAACTAAAATATTCTAATAATAGTTATGAATTATGACTAAATTCCAAAACAGCTTCTAGTAAAATAGGCTACTCATAAAAACAGGGTATCTGCTAAAAAATGTAACCCTAGGTTTTTTCAAATATACAACAATTACAATATGTCCGAAAGGGTATTTGAATATTTAGTAAAAGTATTTTTTTGTATTAATGCCTTTTTTATATCCCCCTGGCTTTAGTTATAAGCAGGGTAGCTGAACTTTTTGGTGGCTGCCAAAATGGCTCTGGGCGCACTTTTAATAATATTTTTCAAGTGCTGTTCGCTTTTCAATTTCTTTATGTTTGCATGTTTCAACATCTATTTTCGTATTTGCGAGAGGGCGAAAGAGAGAGAGGGAGAGAGAGAGAAAAAGCAACTTCGAGTGAAAAATATATTTCAAGGCAAGCTGCCAGGCAAATGCCAAACGATCGCCCCGTCGGATGAGTGGCATTATAGAATCCGAATCGGGCCAAGCATATGTACTATAAATGTATATGTAAATATATATCTATATATACAAATTCATCTTGCGTATGCGAATATGAATTGAAAAGCAAAGCAATTGGATTTATGCGCAAAGTAGACAAAAAAAAATGAAATACTGCAGACAGCAACTTTTGACTTATGATATACTCTTTTACTTGGGTTGGGTAGGTTCACTTTGTACTGCCTTTTGGAGAGATTGGGCAGTCAAATTTAAAAAGAAATTGATTGTTAAACATTGTTCCTAATCTTTCTATATAATAATCTATACTCTAATCTGATCTGAATAAACAGAGTTAAGCTAAAAAGAAAAAAAACAAAGATCGTTCACAATTTTTGTTTCCGGATTTGCAGTCAAAAAATATATATTTAGGCATTCGCCGATATCTTTTTTATGTGTGCATATATATGTATATAGATTGATTCATCCACTCTGCTGGGGTAAACATAATTTGTATACAATTGATTTTCGATTTTGGAAATTTTTTAAAAAATCTTTCTTTGTTTCTTCAACTACCAAAAAGCAATTTTAACCAGTTGAGTTCAGTTTGCATTAGCATAAGCAGCGAGCGGGCAAATGTGGCAAGCTGTGCGTGTTGCGTGGGGCACATGTGGGGCTTGCAACCCCCAACGAATCAACCCCGTCGAACTTGCTCCGCTTTTGCATAAAAGTCCGTCCACTAAATAAACACGCTTCGACTGGAGCTTTGTTTATGGGCCAACTGCAGTGACCAGCTAAAACAGGGGGAACAAACGAGAGGGGGGGGGGGGGGGGGGGGGGGGGGGGGGGGGGGGGGGGGGCCGAAGTCCTTCTGGTAACCAGACGCGTTTCAATGACCAACTTTTTAATAACAACACTCTTGGGCTTGGACTTGGGCTTGTGCTTGGATGGTCGCACAAAGCGGTAAACAAACTTAAAGAGCCCGTGACCTATATATATACCCCAGGCGCACCCTCAAACCCAACTATCCCACCTGACCGCACCCCTCCGGCCGCCCTTTGGCAAGTTCGCATGACCAGCGATTGATAGCGTCCTCATTCCTCATTCCTTGTCCGCGTCGTCATCCGAGCGCCCCGACGAAGGCCAAAACAAGCTTAATAATTTAGCTCGACAGCTGAACGCACATATGGCACTGGCTCTCAGCAAAAGTACAGTCAAGGCTCGCTACAACAACTAACGATATTTTAACTAGTGATTGATTTTTACAACAAACTTTAATTAAATATCTTTATTGGTGTCTTCACTGTACTTGGTCAATTTGGTTTTAGGTGTTCCCTTGAGGTTGCCTTGTGGCTAGTTGCGCGATTTCACACCATTTATCGCAGTTCCCCAGTTGCTTGCCCCCTTTCCCTTCCCCTTCCCCTCCCCCTTCACCCTGCTGAGCAATTGTGGCAAGTTTTGTTTACTGGCCACGGACTCATTTGCTTAATGGCTATGTGCCACGTTCTGTGTGTGTGTGTGTGTGTGTGGGACATGCTTCGATTTAGATTTGGATCATGAACTGTTTATGGCCAGCTTGTAAACAAAAATCTTGGGCCAGTCTAGAAGTCCTCAGAGGCTTGCAGTGTTTATCAATAAAGTTGTTGTTCTTCACTTGGTCAGGGAAAATAGCATATGTCAAATTTATTCTACTCGATGGAATTTTACTCTGAATCTGTTAAATGGAATATGATTTGGGAACAAGCTTCAAATATAAAGGAAAGTTAAAGCTAAAGTTTCTAATTAGAGATTGTTAAAGATTTTCCTTGGGAGAATTCTTTAAGTTATTTATATCTAGTTGTTTAGATAACTTTTAATATATAAAGTATCCTGATCACATGGATAGACATTAAGGCTGTTAACAAAGCCTTTTTTTATTTTTTATAGACATTTTAGAAATGTTAGCCTTAAACCACAACAGAATCTTGCGGGATTTCTCAAAGCAAATACCTTCCAATTTAACTTCAAGTAATGTTCCCTTTGGAAGGAGTGCAGAGAACCTTTCAATTGGCCACAATTGGCATGTGTAGGCGCAACAATTGACTGACCTCCTTTTCCAGCCCTTTCAAACCCTTTTCCCCACCACCCTGCGAAGCACTTCAATTGCCTTGATTTATGTGGCCTAAGCACGACGACTCTTAAGTTGCTCTCGAGCCAGGCCAAAAGAGCAACAATTATGAGGAGCTTCCCCCCTCAGCACTTAATAGGAGCAACAACTTGTTGTTGCTGTTGTTGTTGCTGGTGTGTCATCATTATACTCATTAGAGCAGTCAGCTCCGGTTCAGTCCGGCAACGACAAGTTGATAAGACAAACATTTATGCGCAGTCAAGGAGCAGAAGGAGGAACATTGTGGCCACCCCAAAAAGGCGTCGCATTGGCGCCTACTTTGTTTTTGGTATCCACACCCGCAAAATTGTTGCGTGCCCCGCTCCAGCTCGAGTAACCCAAATCCCAATCCTTCGTGACACACCCATTTTTTTCGCCCATGCGTCATCCAAGTGCGTTTTCCCCCCTCCCCCAACCACCTTTTGTTTCTTTACATATATATATATATATACCTATAGCATACTTTGCGGCATTTTAAGTGAATTAATTTCACATATTAACCCGCAGGCCTAGTTTTCCTCACTGTTTGTCGATTAGATCGTTGGGGCAGCTTTTCGCTTGATTGGTTAAACGTTAGTAAATAAGCCCAGTTTGCGCATTGTTTTCGTCGTGGCTAATTGGGCATTGACATCGATACTCAAAGTTTCACAAAAGTTTCTCATTCGTTATTAATAAGAAAATTCGAAAAGTTGTGTTTGTTTATGGCAAATTCCACGGATAAAGGTAGTTATCTGCATTTTATGTTTGAGCTAATTCAGCTTAATCAGCTAATCATTTTAGCTGTATATTTTTCTAACCAGCATAACTTGGAAAATTGTATTGAATTTTAACAAAGTTTGTGCCCAAATAAATTAACAAAATTGGTAGCAAGTTTAAAGGCGGCAAAGGACCAAGGATTTATAGTAAAGCTAAAGCCTTCTTTCTAAGGGAATCTAGTTTTCTGTCAAAAATCTTGCTGAAATTGGTAAAAAATTTGAGATGTAAAGTTCCTGAATTTATATAAAGTACTCCTTCCGGATTTCAAACTCCAATAACTTTGCCAAAAATAAACCGATTTTTATGTTTGATACCATTTTGTTCATGGTTTGGTCGTTTTCTTGATCCTATATCTAAATTTTCCTCATTTTATTGTTTTTATTTTTTTCGACTTTTTTCTGAAAAAAACCATGTACTCCCCCCTTATGAATTTTCGAAAAAAAAAATTTTGAAAAATTTTGAATCGACTGATTCTATTTTTAATCGATTGCGGGTACCAAATTTAGTATAAAAATCAACTTAAAAAGTTATTCTGGGGGGACTAATTTTCGGTCAAAAATCATGCTAAAATTGGGAAAAATTTTAACATGTAAACCTCCCAAATCCTTATAAAGTACTCCTTCCAAACTTCGAACTCCAATAACTTTGCCAAAAATTATCCGATTATTATGTTTAATACCATTTTATTCATGGTTCGTCCCCTTTCTTGATCCTAGATCTACATTTTTCTCATAAAATGTTTCTCTATAAAAGAATATATTTGATAACGTATTTCACTTCATTATCACACTGTTATTTAATTTTTATTATAAACTGTCATTGCAAAATGAACGAATGCTAAATAAAGATAATGAAATTAAAAGTCCCCAAGATCACAAGCCGTAAACAATTCGTAGAATTCAACGTAACGCTTTTAGAATCTATGTCAGGAACTTGGCAACGCTTCAATCGGCGTTAATTTCCACTTGAATTAACTAAAGCAAAATAAAAAAACCGAACATCAACAACAAAAAGTAAATAAAATTAACAACGTTTTATTTAAAATTATATTTGTTTTTGTACAACTCGCGATAAATAAAATGAAACCGGTTCAACGACTTTTTGTGTGTTTGTGCTGGAAATGCTTTCATTACAAATTCAGTTGTCAGCATTTTGTTTGGTTTGCATTTCGATTAAGAAGTTTGTTTCTCTTTATCATTTTGAATTTTTCGTTTGTTGTTTTTGATTTTCAGTTTGTTGCATTGCAACAACAACAACAGCAACAACAACAGTCGTTACACCTGTACAATACAGGTTCAAGTTCTGGCCAAAACCAGTTTGAGCCGCTAATTGCCGTTTCGCGGCATAGAGGGTCATTCAATCTACCCCCAGCCCCCCCTTACTTTGATTGTCCCCTTTTAGCCCGCTCATTTAGATCTAGAGAGATGCAACTAATTGTTGCATTAAATACATATTGCATGCAACACCAGAGAGTATATATATATATATATATATATATATATATATATATATATATATATATATATATATATATATATATATAT
>SCDZ01001532.1:0-10636 GCA_004143845.1 Drosophila lacertosa
AATTAGCTTAAGATTCTCCAACAAATCGAATCAGAAACCATAAAAGTCTATGCTAATCCGGCGACAGACTTGAACAAAGTGGACGAGTGTTCGGCGAGACAGGAAGCTTGTAACCTCATTTCTGCAAGCGTGGCGTACACAGTTACTTAACATATATCGAATGCATTGTTACGAATAAACCCAAACAGAGCAGTTGATGTGAGCCACGTTGTCGGCAACTATGTTGCACTTGCAGATATTAGGCAGCGCAAATATAACGGCGAGTGGGAGCCGCGTGATCAGTGGTTAACTTGCACAACCAAATATGCAACGAGAACAGCTAGTCATCGTACATGACAATGTACTCCCACAAACTTGGAAGTTAGCACGCACAACGGAAATTGGAAGAGTTCGGGTTGTGGGTCTTAAAACAAGCAAAGGAGCTTTATCTAGCCCGATTCATAAGATCATTCCACCTCCAATTAATTATTGAAAGTAGACCCTTTCAAGGGGGGGGATGTTTGAGGAAAATACGTAACATTTAATGTTTTTGTTTGTAAAATTAAAATTGCAATCGACTATTAAAAGGTCGCTATAATTAAAAACACAAGTTTGCAAGTTGCCCCTCTGGCAACTCTATCTTGTAAGCTAATTGAAAGCTTTTATGTAAGCCAAAGTCATACAATTTTTCAATTATTTAAATAAAGATGTCCCAAAGGAGAATTAGAAGACATAAGAAGTGATCGCAACAACGTCATTGGGCAATTGAAAATATTGTATTGGTATTCATTAAGAACCTTTTGGCCATTAATATTTTCATATCTGTTTTCTCTTTTTAAAGTTTTGTGACTTAAATTGGTCTTTATTAAATTACTTCTAGTACCTGTATTTATAAGACATGTATTATTGTTACCACGAATTTTTATTTTTTTACTACGGTTCCTGGTGTTCGATCGAGGCTGTCTCACGAAAATCCACTGGTGTGCAATTGAATATTCGAATGATTTGTTTGCTCGCAAACATTTTTAAATTTCTCTTTGATCAAACTTGTGTTGGCTTTGTTTTTTTAATTGGGAATTTTTATAATGACTAGGTTGTGTAATATTAGTATTTGTGTTAGAATTTTTTTGTGGCTTTGAATTTGGACATGGGCAAATTGGTGTTTTTGAGTATTTGATTAAGCATTACTAACAGATTTATGTTTTGTTTCAAAATCATATAGATCTTTTTGCTTAGCGGCTTTTTCTAAATCTTAAAGTGTTCTAATATTTGCTGTTCTTAAGCGGTTTAACTTCGGTCGGTAACTGTTCCATAATAACATTTTCTGTACTTTCGTTCATTAATTATTATTATTTATATATTATTGCATTTGCGTTATTGTTTTCTAACATAAGTTTATCACTTATTTCATTAGTATTTGACTAACTTACGTATTGAACGGTGTTGGGAGTTATTGATCCTGTCGATGAGTGTTAGCAAAGGGGTATAAATTCTGTAATTTTCGATCAGCAGCTGCCTCACTTCCTGCCAGGTTGTGGGTTGATGCCGGTTGATCAATCGTTGAGCGTCTACGATGACGGTATACTTGAAGCTCAGCATAGTTTAGAAACGGAGCCAAGCCCTGCTCTCCTTTAAATCATTCGAAGATGTTCAGCGTCATAGAAACTGGGGTGGCAAAGAATTGTGTAAGCCCATAAAAGAGCTTGATAACATAATAACATTTTACTGTGAGTTCAATACATGGCACCCGTAAAATCCAAAGTAATTGCCTAATAAAAAATTTTCGATCGGTCTCCACACGCTCCTCTCTCGACCTCCAACAGCTCAGTCGTCGCCTCTGTCCATATGATAAACAACGATCCGGTATATTCATAGATATACCCACACCCTGTGCGAGTAGCAGATTTCGTAAATGACGAAATCAAACAACTATTTAAAGACGGTATAATTAGGCCATCAAGATCTCCGTATAACAGCCCGACAAGTGTTGTCGACAAGAAAGGGACTGACGTCAACGGCAACATCTGAATATCGGCAGCCAATTCCATGTATTCCCATGATTCTAGCGAGCCTGGGAAAATCGAAATTTTTCACAACCCTGGAGTTAAAGTCGGAATACCGTCAAATTTACCTAGTGGAACAAGACCGCAAAAAAATGTAATTTTCAATAAACGGCGGAAGAAATAAATTTAGTCGCCTACCCTTCGGCTGAAAAAATGATTTCCAGAACGCGAAAACTATGTTATCTGAACTATGCCACCAATGGAAGGGAATTACCAGCCATTGTATGGACCCTGGGCAAATAACAAAATATGTTATATGGTACAAAGGAAATAAAAACTTTTACTGACCATCAATACCTCAGCTTTGCAGTCTCAGACAGAAACACGAACGCAAAAATTAAGAGGTGGAAAGGATATCTTGACGAACACGACGCCGAAATCTTCAACAAGCCAGGGAACGAAAACATCGTAGCAGATACCCTACTAAGGCAAAACCTAAATGCACTCGAAAACGAGCCTCAGTCGGATGCTGCAACCATCCATAGCAAAACTTCGCTGACATATTTTGCTTTAGGAACCAAAGAATTCTAGAAGACGCACGACACTTGTTAAAATGAAACCTTATGCTCTTCGGCAGCAAGATTCGCTATTTAATCAATTTTACTGACAAAAGCACAGTGCTGATGACACTTAAAGAGGTGATCAATCCAGAAGTTGTTTATGCAATACATTGCGATTTCCCAACTCTCGCTAGCTTTCAACACAATCTTGTTATAAATTTTCCGGCAACCATATTTTGACATTACGGACAAAACCGAAGAGATAAATATAATAACTGCCGAACACAACCTCGCACTCCGAACCGCTCAAGAAACATCGATAAAGTCATCCGTGACTATTACTTTCCAAAAAGAAACAAATTGGCTAACGAAGTCGTCATAAATTGCAGATTTTGTACAAAAGCAAAATATGACAGACATCCAAAAAACAAGAGCTTGGGATGATTGCCAATTACTTCAAATGTCTTCGAAATGTTACACATTGACATTTTTTCAACAGGCAAAAAAAATTGGTAACTGACAAGTTCGCAAAATTTGAGGTCGTGCAACCAGTGGCATCTCGAACATGAATGGACTTGAAAACGACCATTATTCAATTGGTAAATATGTTTTCTAACACCGAAACCATATATTGCGATAACAAGGCTGCATTCAACTCGGAAACCATAACATCGTTACTTAAGAAAAATACAATAAAATACAATACAATAAATTTACTATGAGGGCAACAGTAGAGTATAAGGAGTATAACTGATTGAAATTATTCACTCACCTAGCAAATATTTCCTGCAAAAAATGAAAGAACAAATAACGAAGGCATAGATAACAAACATTAACATATGTAACCCGGCCAGAAAGAATACCCTGTTTGAAGTAGGAGAAAAAGTGTTCTTAAAGAGCAACAAAAGGCTAGGCAACCAATAGACCCCATTACAAGCAGACATAGGAACGTCTGTTCTTATTAAGGGGAGGGTGGTCCACTAGAACAACCTCAATTAAAGATTGCCTTCTAAACAAAAAAAATAGACCATCAATTAAAACTAAGATGCACAAGAGTCGCATGTCGCACTTTTCTATTACTGGTTTGTGGGCATGATCCTCTTTTAAATAACAATAGCAAATGTTCGGATTACCGAATATTTACATTCCAATTACATACCCGTTATAGACGAATATGCAATGGTATGGGAACAGCGAGACTACTTGAGACACTTGAACAATTTGACGGACTTTGCAAACATTGTAGACGACACAGAAAAATTTTACAAACTTTACCCCCATTCGCAACATGCGAAAGCTACTACACGTTGACAAAGGCCACATTATAAGTCTTTGATCAACACTAAAAGTACTCCATAGAATTGCCAGGATAATTGCCAATAATAATTTCAGACACGCAAAAACAAAAAAACTAACTCACTTACACCATTAAAAGAATAATCAAGGCGAATTAAGTAAATTTAGTTGACACTCCACATTTTTACTAAGCATAGTAGAAAGAAATGGAATGTTAATTACCGAAATATAAAATTTAATGAACCCAATAATTTTTGATCACAATGTTTTGAATTCTCTAATTGAACAACCCAGATATTCCCATAGTTAGTTCAGTAAAAGCATCCAACATAAAAGTTTTTCAATCCGAGACCATAATACATATATTATTGGGTTCGTAGACGACGGCGTCATAATCGATAACGAGAGCCCTGCTGAACTCAGTACAGACGGCGGCCCGAAAATATACACAAATGGCTCGCACCACGTCACTTTAGAACTCTCAGTTATCATCAACGGCACCAAGTATGCGAATCACCGCTAAGCCGTAAGCAAAGCTCCGGGTATAGCATGATGACCACTTTTGAATATCATGGACAACGATAAAGTTTTGGGCATGCCGCTCCTCCATAGAATGAACAGCTTAAACTTGCACACAATTCAGGAGTTCAAGGACGAAATTGCATCAGGTCTGGTTTGCAGCCGGATAAGGACTCAGTCTCGTTTTCATCGGCTATCAACTGCTTTTACAATTGCTAAGGCGAAGACGAGACTCGTGGGAGATACAAAGGGCCATCGACAAATTTAGTACATACGTGGATTGGATTTAGCGCCCTAGCTGCTACGGTCAGCGGCGGTAGGCAGATACTTTTGGTATGTGGCAAGAGTTTTTCGATATCGCATACGATGCTGACCATGACTTTGTATCGCGATGTTTAGAGTTATTCAACAATTTATATGTCTTTAGCTTAAGCTGCACCAAGTTTGAAAATTGAGTATGATACAAGTCTTGAACGAGACAGAATAAAATATTCTCTGACTCCGTCATTGTCCGTTATTCACTTATTTTACCTAGTACAATATCTTAGAGCAACAAAGCCAGTAATTTGGGAATATAAAATTTCCCCTTCATTATCTTCAGCTAATATATATTGACTGGAGCGAACGGATAACAATCCGCCAACAGTGAAAACGTGAAAGCATCGCTGTTCACCGGCGGATATTACCAAGGCTACGTAGAAGCGTCAACGTCAACCAACATGAATACACAACAGAATAATTTACATACACAAGTTTTACATATGAATCTTGCTCTGTTTGTTTTTATTACTCGTTCCATAACTTAATTCCTTTTATTTCATTGCTGTTGCTATGGAGCCTTCAAGCTCCGCTTTGATAGCTGTACAGCCAAACAGGGTGTCATCTTTAAAGCGGAAGACAACTTCCATGTACATATGAACAATTGATCAAGTTATAGATGATTCTATTTAAGGACAAATTAGCTGTTTTTTGAGTATTCCACACTTACAGTTAGGCTCGAGCAGATGGAAGACTTGCAAGAAACATTTAAACAAGAACACAGTGATCTCCAACAGTGTGATTGTGATTTATTACGACAATGCTGGTTGACTCCAGATTTTCCAAAGACGCGATAGAAGTGATATTTAGAAGAGATTATTTTTCCTTGTTCCGTGGCTCACTAAGGTTCACTTAGTTCGATAAGCTCGTTCTTGGCGCCGATAAAAATTGTCAGACAAAATGGTGTTGGGTCTGCCTCTGGTACTGATAAAACTCTTAAGAGCGGCAATTCTATTGAAGACAGAAATGTTGAAATTCGATGGGGCTTGGCGAATTCAAGCGAGTGCAATAGTTGAGTTAGACCAGCGGAAATATTTACAAGAAATCGGGATGGATTCGGCTATGTTGCAAATCAATTCAGACATTAAATGTGCCGCAGTTAACTCCAACTTTGGAACCGTCAAAGTTTTAAGAGGTGCTACTCTGGATTTGAAGCAAATCAGATGTGTGGAAATAGAGCCTTTAATTTCCGAACGAAAATAGAGACACGCATCGTCAGCGGCCATGCTTGCGTAGCAGAAAATAAAGCGAGGAAACCGAAGACACGCAACCGCTGAAATTTGGGATATGTGGTCCATCCGTAATGAGTACAGCATCTGAGGCAGGCTTTCGTCCCAATACAACTTGTCCTTCCATAAAATATTCATGAAGATTTTCAGCCTCTTTTCGTGGCCGGCTTCTTAGACGACTCATGCGAAAGATGGAAAAGAAAGTTGTCGGAAGTGGTATCCCATGTCAGGCAGCGTGTTGGTAACACCGGTGCAATCTTTTCATTTATCGTGTTTTCAAGATCTGAATCCGACTTGTCCTCTAGAGCCGCGGGCTTATTTAAGCCCCATTTTCGAATAGCAAAATGCCATTTTTCCAAAAGCTCCTTGACCTGATGACGAATGCTTGAGACTTCCACGATGGTGTCCCTTCCATTTATCAGATCATTAACGTAGAAATCCCGTCGAAGAATTTGAGCTGCTGAAAGACAGTTGTTGCATTGCCCGAATGGCTAGAAATGCAGTTGGCTTGGTTGGAATATATATTGATTTCATCGTTAGTGTTTTCACGACATAAGATACATTGTTGCAGGTTGCCAGAATGGCACACGCGGACTCATCGGTACATCTTTCATATGTCGCCGCATAGAGCAACTGTATGTATTCCTGTATGAATAAAGCGTATTGCTCCTTTAAATTTGGATTCCTTGAGAATTTGGCCTCCAGAGAGTCGAAACGTCTCAGAACACGGTCGAATGAGTCTCCTAATTTGTCAAGGCTAGTTTTCGAGGGCAGTCGTACAGCGTATTCACCGAGTGATACTCCTGGAAATGCTGTTCGCATAAAGCGTCCTCATCCGTGGATGAAGACAAAGATCCACAGCAGCTATCCACTTCCCAAAACCGTTTTATGATGCTATCCAAATTATCGACCTCAGTACGAAGTTGTACGTAATGCGGATTATCCAAAGGTGGCTTTGAGGAGTATGCATGCGAGACAGTTGAAATTAAGGCAGACGAATGCGATAAAGCTTCAGCCGATGGTTGCGCCTGAGCGAAACAGTTGGGCGATTGAGCACTGCTGTAGTCCGTGTTCTTTCCGAAAGCCATTTAAACAAAGGTGGAGCCTTTTGGCCTCTTTGGAGCGAATATTTGGAGCCAGCGATACGAAACGTGGGCATTTTGTCAAATGATGATCTTTGGCCTGAGACAGAGCACAAAACAAATGAGCAGGGCTTAATGAGGAGATTAACGAGCTACGTGTGAGTTTGTGAGAATATTTTTCCACCAGATTGCTAGGTGCTTGAGTTACCATACCGTTCTCCAAATTCTCCGACATGCGACACCTTTTCTCCAAAAGCGACAACATGTCTGACCATTCCGGTAGATTGTTGGTGTTCTGCAATTCTTTCCATCTTTCGTGCGTCGATTTGTCAAACATTGAGGCCATGAAGTGTATCAAAAGGATGCCATACTTTTAAGAGCTCGCAAGTGAGAGTTAATGTTGTCATTTAGTTTCCTCAAACATTTGCAGATCCCCTAATAAAGCTCCGAAATCCAAAAATTGCTCGTATATGTGCCTGGAAATGTAACAACTAATTATCGAATCTCGCAACAAGTAGATCGATAGCCTTGCTATAATTCGAGTCAGTGGGTTGAGAGAACGAATTGTGTCTAATGCCACACCACTCAAGCAGGAACGCAAGTGTTAAAACTTCTTTAGGTTGCAGAAGTTATCATTGTTTCCAACGATTGTGTTGAACATGTCGTAAAAATCGGGCCAATCGATGTATGCGCAGCTAAATTTCGGAAGGTGCAGCTCGGGCAGCCTTGTGAGCCGCATTTCAAGTTTTATTGAGTTGCGCTCTTGAATTTGTTATGGTGAATTAGTTATGTTTGACTTACGCAAAATGTTGCTTTCACGAGAAAGCTTTGATTTGATTTGGTAGTAGACATCCGAAAAATCTTGCCTTGGCTCACTAGTCAACTCCATGAAGTCCAATTTTTCCAAACAGGTCTGGGCCACATCGAAGTCGGCATACATTCGATCAATGCCACTTATGCGTACCTGTAGATCCGATTCGTCGAGGTTGGCGGATTCGTCTGAATCTATAAACTCATGAAAAAACACGAGTTGTCGTTGCACAGACTGTGTTTTGGCTTTGTAGAAGTCCAATTCACTAAAAGCCGCCACTTGCTTTGGCGAGGCGGATGATTCAAACATTTGAACGATATCAAAAGCTGAGCGCGAAAATTAACACAAAAGTCAATGTAATATATTTGAACGAATATCAAACAAAACGAAATGCAGAAAGTCACAAACCAAGGATTTGAACGCCAATTAGTGCATTTACCGTATGCATACGCCGTTACGAAATGTTTGTACGTATATCAGTTAAATACAAGAAATTTTATTTTGATGTGTATTCCTTTATTCTCAATAATCGACTGACTTGAAGAACTTAACAAAGGCCCTCAGCTAGCTGTGGGTGTTGGTCAGCGGCCGTCGGCGTCGGCGACAAAGCTTGGCAGCGGCAGAGTTTGGTAGCGGCAGAGCTTGGCGGCGGTGGTCCATATTTTGTATATTTAGCAATTTTTGGTGCTGCTGAAGGGGTGTCGGCGGCGGATGTTTACATTATCGGTATTGTGTTGGATTCTTGTTTTCTCAAGAATACTTAGTTGCACTTATTTATTTACTTATGAGGAACTTGTAGAGTTCGTGATCTTAAATCTCCCTCCTCTAGATCCTACTTGTCCCAAGTAGGCCTTAGAAATATGTATAATAGAAATATGGTATATTAATAAATTGTGGTTGAGTATTATATTTGTTTTTTAACTTGTCTGTGGGGTCTTCTTTGATTTGCAGAACTATTTTTTTTTTAAGTTTTATAAAAATTTTAACTGCTATAGTTATTGCTATTATTTATAGTAACAAGTAGAAAAAGTGTGACCATGCGGTTTAGAGATGTGTGTGTGCTCATCTTGTCTATGTGCTTGGTATTCTTTATGTTCAGTGCGTGAAGGGATTCCAATGATAGTATTTGGAGTCGTTCCGCCACTAACGAAGACATTTGTATTATTGGAACTCCTGGTTTAACAAGAGTTTTTTTTTCATTGTCTATCGTTCCAATAATGTGAAAGGTATGTTCCTTTTAACTGTTGGGTTCTATTGTTCTGCTGTATGGTGTCATTAAAGTTGTTGAGTAGTATCAAGCTTCTGTCGATTATTTCTATCTCTTGAATGTGTTCCTCGTTACAGACGACACACAGCGATTTCTTGTCCTGAACTTACTTTGTGATACATTTGGATTTATTTAAATTAATAGTATTTTGTATTTGACATTTTTTATATTACTAGCTATTTTACAATTTTCAGTTATTCTTAATATATTACTTTCGGACAAAAATATTTCATTTGTTTTTAATTGTACTATTGAATTATTTTTCACAACGGGTTTTATGATTATATTTTCATAGGTGGTGGGCTCTAATTCGGGTATTTTTACAATGTAGGCTATACCTGTTTTATTGTATAAGATAGAGACATCTACAAGTTCTAACATTTATTTTTATGGTTTTATGGTCTTCCGCCAGTTTAACTTCGTTTAAAGGGAGGGTGTTTATTACATTTAATTTAGCCCATTGCATTGCGTATTTAACGTTAATTGCTTCTTCTTTTAAAAGTCTGACCTGATTCTGCTAGCTTGTAGCAATTTCGTAGTTAAAAGAATTATCTTTTCTGATTGAGTTTTTTAACATATTTGAGATTGTAGTTAAGCTGTTGATTCTAGTTTGTAGTTGATGATTTATAATAATATGATCGTTATTGTTTGTAATTAGGTTATTGAGATTATTTTCTACCATGTTAAGATCATTATGATCAGGGTTGCCCGCGACATATTTCCAGGCTGATCCGATCCAATCTATTGATCTAGTTTTACGATTTTGAAAGGTAAGGGTATTTAGAGCGGAGAATATTTGGGTAATTGTGAGAGTGTGATATAGGTAACTCGTTTTAAGGTAGTTTATAGCGTATTCGCGGATACTCAGAAGCTCGGTGTCAATTTGTTGTAAATTTATTAGATGAATTAACTTTATTGATGAGGTCTGTATTTTCAATATTCCTTTGTGAATTATGATAGTTTGAGCGTCCGTATAGTTTGTGATCTCTAAGGCAGCCATTTTATTAGTATAAAAATCCTGAAATAAGAAATTTATAGTGTTAACACATGATTTTGTGTGGCGTGGGCCGATTATTTAAAATCGGATTCGTACCCACAAACGGTCAATTTTAATATTGGTTTGTGAATATAATTATTTATTTGTTTACTTATTTATTTATTATTATAAATACATATATATTTTTTTTTTCAGACGAATTGGACAATTAATTTTCGGATATTACTTTATTTTATCTAATCAGTTTTGATGTTACTCTTATGAACAACTCTCCCAGCTTCTGTGATAATTGTTGTGTGTTTGTTTTCTGTAACGGTTTCTTTTTTATATCGCTTAGAGAGCTTGGATCCTAGTCTAGTGTTTTGTTTAACAAAAATTGTCTGTCCCGGCTTGTAGGTTTTAATGTCTTTACGGTCCTTGTTATGATTTTGTAAGTCAATTGCCTGTTTTTCTTTTAGTTTTTCGATATTATTTTTTTTTTATTTATTTATTTTATTTGAAACGGTTGACTTAACGAGTGTCAACTCGAGTTATTAAAAGATAAATTACAAATGAAATTACTTGCTAAAAGCCTA
>SCDZ01001533.1:0-10247 GCA_004143845.1 Drosophila lacertosa
AAATATATAAATATATAAATATATAAATATATAAATATATAAATATATAAATATATAAATATATAAATATATAAATATATAAATATATATATACATATATACATATATATACATATATACATGCACATATTTATGTATGCACTTTTTTAAACACTTCCCTGAACATTCCCTCACTCACCTAATATACCCCATTAGCTTTACCCGAACAGCGTATAGTTCATTATTATTTTCGTAGGCCTACACAAAATACAAATGGCAAATTCTCGCTTGGTTTGAGTTTCGCTCAGTGTACGCTCGAAATGAAGTCGCCCAAATGCACTTGTTAACAGGCGGACGCTTAGTCGAGCACACTCCAATAGCAACTTTGTTTTTGTACCCTGTTTTACCCGCTAAAGAAGTTAGTTTGATTTTGTGCAGGGCCTTTGTGACGAGGCTAATAGAAATATATATTTATATATTTTTTGTGGAAACTTTGAGAACTAAAAACAAACTTCAAATAAAAATAATTTAAAGAAATAAATTTAATTTTATTATTATTTATTTATTAAATTTAAAGATATATTTTGTATTTATTTATTTTTGCTTTATCGATAATTATGTACTTAAAAATATTCACTTTTAAATATGTTATATATATTTTATATAATAATTTATTTTATATTATTTATATTATTTAATGTTTAAAGACTACTTTTTTTCAGATACTTTCACCTACTAAAAAGCGAAAAGAGAGAAGAAAGGAGTTGAGCGTGTTTAGCTGTAAAATTAATTAATTTTAAACATTTCATTTTGACTAGCTTTAATATTTTAATTAAATACTGAATATAAAAATAAATAAAGAATACATTTAATTTTATTTTGATTAAATTTAAAATGAGTAGATTTAATTTAAAATTTATATTAAATTTAAAATTAATAGTATATTTAATTTAAAATTTAATAGTAGAATCACACTTTTACTCTATTCAAAACTCTCTTTGAGACACTACCATATTTACCAAATAAATAATGTTTATTTTTTGCATGTTTAGTATGTAAGAATAATATTAAAAAAGTTCTGTTAAATTTAAATTTTTTTTTTTTTATTTTTTTACATAAATACAAATAAAAAGTGCTGTTTATAAAAATAGCTGTGTTTAATTTAATTAAAAAAAAGAAGAAACTTAAGCAAAGTTTAGATATGTTCTATATATTTTTAAAGCGCTTAATACTTTATTTTCTTTATTTATTTTTTATTATTTTTTTTTATGTTTTGCATATTATTTAATTGTTTTGTAATTGTATACAACAACCTAAATAAAACTTAGAAGATAATTTTTAAATGGAATTTAGTTTGTCGACTAATTTATATCTTCGTATATATTTAATATAAATATATATATTAATTATATAATGTAATATATATACTAAAATAAAAAAATAAAATATATAAAATCTAATAATAAAATAATATATATATTTTATTATACTTTTATATTATAATATTATATATTTTATATTATTATATATATATATATAATTATAAAAATATATATATTTTTTTATATCTGTACAAAATTAAAGGGCATCTTCTAGTCGCGCCCTTTTAATTAGAGCACTGCCTGCTTATTTAACTTGGCATTTTTGCTGTTTGCTGTTGCAGTTGTTGTTGTTGCTGCTGTTTGTTTTTTGCTGTTGCTGCTGCTGTTGTTGTTGATAGTCGCTGCGGCTGCTTGCGCACTTAGCGGTACTTGCGACTAATTTTTAATGCCGCTCATATTTTGCACAAAAGCAACAAGCAAACAACGCCAACAAAACTTGTTGTTGTTGCTGTTGCTGTTTGTTTGCAGGTGTGCTCGAAAGTAATTGCTCAAAGTGCTGACTGTCGACTGGGCTGCGACTTAATGCTAGATTTGCGACGCCCACCAATTTAAAAGGCGGCTGGGCGTGGCAGCGAACTCTGTGTGTGTCGATTTGCTGACCAAATGTTTTTTACAGTTGCCGTTGCTGCTGTTGCTGTGCACAGACTTTTATGGGCGAGTGTTGCTGCCTGCAGCTAGTTACTGTGGCGGACGGGGCGTGTCCTTTGCGCCGCCTTATGCATACAAAGATACTTACACACATCTGTCTTTGCCGCAGCAACTGTGTGTTGTTGTTGTTGTTGTTTTTTTTTTTTTTTTTTTTTTTTTTTTTTTTTTTTGTTTTTTTTATTGTTGTTGAAATTGCTGTGTGTCCTCAACTGTTCGCGGCCCTTGCGCCTTATCCTTTAGCTCCAGCTCATCCTTCTCCTTCTCCTCCTTCTGCTGCTGCTGTTGCTGCTGCTGCTGTTGACGCATTTAAAGCTTTTGCGGCACATAAACAAAATAAAAAAAAATAAAAAAAAAGGAAAGCAAAAAAAAAAAACAAAGCGCAACGACGACGACGACAAAATGAAAAGAGGAAGAAAAAAAGAGTCGAACTAGCAAAGCGGAACAAGCAGCAGCAAAAAACACACGTGAGTGTGCACTGAACAACGGGGAGATACCCTGTAATTAGAGTCGAGTGCTTTTGTAAACTGCATTATTAGATATTAGATAGAAGATGCAAGATGTAAGCTATGAGCTAAAAGATACAAATTATTAGATACAAGATACATTATACAAAATTTAAATAAGATAAAAGTGACTTAAGTTAACTTAACTTATTATATAAAGATACTAAATACAAGTTACGAGAAACAAGATACAAATTAGAAACTTAAAGATATAACAAACAAGATAGAATATATATAGAAAAAGATACAAGATATATTAAAAGATATGGGATAAATACAATTAGATATAAAATATAAGATAAATGTTACAAGATACGAGTTAGAAACTATGAGATACAATACACAAGATATAAGCTATAAATAACAAGATACTAGTTATATACAAAATGATACAGGATACAAGATACAAGTTAAAAGATACAAGATACGAGTTAGAAACTATGAGATACAATACACAAGATACAAGATATAAACAATAAGATACGAGATACAAGATATAAGATACTAGATACAAACTATAAGTTACAAGATACAATATGTTTTACTAAAGATACAGGATATAAACAATAAGATACAAATTATTAAATACAAGCTACAAGATAGAAGATACAAGTTAGAAATCATAAGATACATTTTCAAAATTGAATTTTCAAGCTATAAATAACAGGATAGAAAATATAAACAATAGGAAAAAAGATATAAACTTACATAAATAAGCTTTAAGATACAAGATATTTGATGTAAACTATAAGATACAAGATACAAACTATTAGTTACATTATTTAAGATTTATACAAAAAGATACAAAAAAAAAGCTTAAAGCTTTAATTTATAATCTTTGCAAAAAAAACATAAAAAATATAAGATATAAACTAAAAGCTTCAAAATATAATCTATAAGACTTCAGTTTAAAGATACAAGATATAAGTTGTGAACTATTAGATACAATTTACAAGATTTATACAAACAAATACAAGATATAAACTTAAAGCTTCAATCTTTAACCTTTGAGATACAACATATAAAATACAAGATATAATCTATAAGATACAAGATTCAACCTATAAGATGTCAGATTAAAGATACAAAATATAAAATAACATTTAATATATAAAAATCAAATTCAACTATAAAGATTAATAATTTTTTTCAATATATCAAGTATGTTTTTATATAAGAAATCACATTTTTCACCAATTTAAAATATTTAAACTTAGCATAAAAGTTTATTTTGAGGATCACAAAAAGTATCGATTAAATTAATTCTCCGATAATGGAAAATGAAATGTGAATTATAATATATTATTTATATTATAATAATTTGAATAAGATTTATGAGTAGATATAAATGAATTTAAAAAGTGAATAATATGAATAAATTAAAAGCGAAAATTAAAATAAATAAAATCAATTAAAAATCAATATAATATTATTTAAAAATATATATTTACATATTTACTTACTTACACATTCGACCCGCTGGCAATTGTGCTCTGCTGCGTTTACAGGGTATCCGAATGGATAAAGGCCAGCACAATATGAGGCAATGACGCCGGCGACAATGCCAACAACAACAACAACAACAACAACTGTCCTTTTTGGCTTTAAGGCCAGACTTGGCACAGCGTCTGATGATGCGCCCAATGCTTGATTTATTGAGGCGACAGTCCGCCTCTAAAAAGCCCCCCCCCCCTCCTCCGCCCTGCTCCGGCCACGCCCACTGTCCAATGAGCCGTTGCAAAATAAAGGAATAAAGAAAAAAGTTGGTTGTTTTTTCTTTTTGGCTTTTGAATTTATTAGGTTTTTTATTTGGCTTTCTTTTTTTGTGTGTGTTTTTTTGTTTGTGTCTTTTCGCATTTGTCGCATTTTCTTAGTTGTTGTTCTTGTTATCGATAGTTATTTAGGGGCTTTATTATGTATGCAATTCTGGTAGCTAATTATCGTTATCGTTATCGCTATCGGTATCGTTATCGGTATCGTTATCGTTATGCGTAGTTTGCTTTGTTCGTCTCATAGTTATCATACACGACATACACTAAGTATTTAAACATATTTCATTCTCAGGCAGGTCAACAACTCTATTTAACTATTTAAATGCAAATTTAGCTAAAAGTGAGAATCGATTTGAGCTTAAAACTAAACAATTTTTGGCAATTTTTATGAGTTTGTTCAGTTGAGTTTTTTCTTGTTTAAGTTAAAATATCAATAACAAAATTGTAGAAAATATAAATTTTAATTTTTCAATTTTCAATCATAACAAATAAAAAAAAAACAAATTTAGTCTTTTTAAAATTTGCTTCAAATTTTTATTTATAGCTTAGTTTTTTATTTCTTTATTCGTTTTTGGCATTTAACAAAAATTAACTCTCAAAATATTTCAGCAACAAATTTGTGGCTTGAAATATTTTAAAACCATTTTTAATACAACAATTTTTTTGGTATTTCTTAATGCAATTAAAAGTTTTATATATGCACATATTTCAAATATTTAATTTATTTTTATTAAAGCTTAAGAAAAGTTGTGGAAATAATATACTTAATTTAATTTTGCTTTGCAAATTGTTTTAAATATTTACTAAACAAAAATAACTATAGAAATTTGGCCTGTTTGGTAATTAAAATAATAAAAATAAGATAAATGTAAAAAATAAATATATTAAAAATTTAATGATTAATGAAAAACATTTTTAACTAATTAATTTAATTTTTGGGTATTTAATTATATTTGTAACTTTAAACTTGAACTTGTCTTAGATTTTGTTTTAATTAAAGTAATTTAAGGCTAAATAAAAGAATGCTTTTTTTATTTAAAATTGAATGCAAAATTAAAGTTTAAGCAATTTTATTGAATTGTGAAATGGGATAAACTTGAAAATAAATATTCACTTGTATCTTTAGCTTGGCATATTTTGTGTTCATTTCTTTTAAAAAAAAAACCATCTCGTTTATATCTAAGTAGAGTAAAAGAGTCTTTTATCAGTTATCAGTTCGCCTTAAAGAGTTCAAATGAATTTAAATGCGGCTCTTGAAGGACATTTAAAAGGAGGCGAGCAGAAATTGAGTTGTTGACCCCGTTTTGGGTTTTTTTTGTGTAATTCGAGTTTAGACACACAGCTTAAATTAGTACATATATATATATATGTATGTATATGTGTACATATATATGCTTTTATAAAGTATGTTATAAATTATGATATTTTACACGATGTAGTTTTTGCAACAATTGTTTAATAAGTACTTTTACATTTACCAATTTACTATAGTTTTAAGTTTTAGGCTTTGGTTAGTTTTATTTTATTTATTTTTTTTTTGGTTAAACATTTAACAGAAATACTTTTTTTTTTTTTTTACTTTTAGCCAAGCACAAAATTCTCCTTTTTTGTTTGTCGATTTAATTTTTGTTTTTTTTTTTTGATATGTACAGTCTGCGTGTGAAAAAGGGAAAAACTTTCTTGAATGCAAATTTTCTTTTGTTTTTTTATCACATATTTATTTATAGTTTTCATATGCATTTTAAGTATTTATTTTCTATGCGTTCGTCACTTTTTTGCTTTTGTTTTTGTTTTATAAAATAAGTACAAATTTTGCCATTTAGTTTTAGTTTTGCTTATTGTTTAGATTAGCTAATAGTTGTAGATACAAGATACAAGATACAATTTTCATTGGCTTTAATTGACTAGACTTTGTATTTAACTAACTGTACGTGTATGTGTGTGTGTGTGTACTTGTGTGTGTGTGTGTTTATTTGTGTTTGTGTTTGTTTTTGTGTTGCTGCATAATTTTCGTCTAGGGTAATTAAGATATTGTTATTTTGTTGATTTTTGTTTTATTTGTTTTTTTAATTGCTTTTTATTAATTTGCCAATACATATAAAGATACTCATATATATATTTATATATATATATATATGTTTGCCTTCTGTTATTTATGGACTACAGACTATGACAAAAAAAAAAGATTTTGTTTTTTTTCCCCACAAAAAAAAAACATGCTTAAATACGCTTTTAATTGTTCTGCTTGTGTTTTTGTTGTTGTTTTTGTTTGTTGCAAATTTATGATTTACACATTAGATTCAAATTCGATAGATACAATAATTTTAAAGGGAGACACTGAGAGAGAGAGAGAGCGACAGAGACAGAGACAGAGAGAGAGAGTCCTGTCGAGTGTCCTGGCAACGAGCACGCACAGGCCAAAGGACTCTGCCCCTTTCCACTCCATTCGAGTCCGTTTCTAGTCCTCTTCAGTTCGGGCAGCCTGCTGCAGGATTAGCCAGGAGCCTGGCATTTGCTGCATAAACATAAAATAAACATGGATAAAACAAACTCAGATATAAAATTGCAGTGTTTTTGCATTTGACAAATTTGTGGCCATGCTCTATACCCTGCAAAACTGGTCGCTGCCCAATCGGGTATGCTGTGACCAGTGCACAAGAGCGTGAAATTGTTTATGGAAAGTTGATATTACTTTTTAATTTCACTCTGCTCATGAGAAAAATTTCTTTTTATTACGTTTTATAAATAACTTATATATAGAAAAATTAATGAATTTATTTCCTATGTAAAATGGAACTGAATAAATATTGTGTAAAGTTAGTTTGCATAGAAATTTATTTTATCCCAATTAATATAATTTAAATAAAAATAGATTGATATTAATTAAAAGGCATTTTTTCATATTGTAATAGAATTAAATGCTAATAAAAAATATTTAGGAATTAGGATATGGTTTATTAAAACCTATACATAAATTAGATATATTTCTTGATATTATTTTTTTATCACAGAAACTTTTAAACAAAGTTAACCTTAACTTTAATTTTAATTGTTAAGTTAAAGTCAAGTAAATTTAAATAATTGTCAGCTGCTTTCACTTCATGTTTATTTTAAAAAAGGTGTCAATTTAATTTAAATATTTCCATAGATAAATCCTGCACATTTTAAATCCACTGTTGTAAAACCAAGCAGAGCAAAACAATAAATAAAAATAATAAAATGTTTACATTTTCCTACTTATTTTTTCAATAAAATGGAATTTATAAAAGTGTTTCTATAATCTTGGCCGTAGGTGCTTGTTAGGAAAGTTTTTTTGAAGAGAAATTTTTTAAAAGAATTTTTTGACAAATTCAGAATTTAAGAAATAAAATTGGTTAATATTTTAAATAGAAAATTAAATATTAATTAAGAATTTTAATTAATATAAATAAATGTGAATAAATATAAATAAATATAAATAAATATAAATACATACAAATAAATATAAATAAATATAAATAAATATAAATAAATATAAATAAATATAAATAAATATAAATAAATATAAATAAATGTAAATAAATATAAATAAATATAAATTAATATAAATAAATATAAATAAATATAAATAAATATAAATAAATATAAATAAATATAAAGCAATTTAAATAAATAGAAATAAATTAAAATATTCCACTCTAAAAATTGCTCTCCAATTGCTTTTGGCTAACGATGCGTATGCGTTATTTGTTGAGTAAATAAACTAGTACAGGGTAGCGACAAGTCGAGCAACGATTGCGTGCCTGTGTGGAAGAGTCTGTTAACAACAATAAAATGCTTCGTTGTCATTGCTCAGAATGTCTATCATCAAGCAGATTGATGCGGCAGCCCGGCAGGATGCCGGCAGGACCTGAGCTCGGGCAGCCCGGGACTAGAAAGGATATTCGAGTGCACTTGAATGCCTATGCGAGCGCACTCGTGTGCCCGTGTGTGTGTGTGTGTGTGCGTATCTAACTCTATGAAGCTGTTGCCATGACATACCGCAGCTACACTTAGTCCTGGCGCCTAGTCCTGCCGCATGTCCTGGCCCCTCGCTTTGATTTATGTGCGAGCTGAACTGTGTCCTGGGCCACGTCCTGGGCGCTTGCCGCGCGCAATCTGCTTGAATTGTGCGGCGCCTGTTTGCTGACGCCAAACACTCGCGATTTGTTTGCACTTATTTTTGATTCGATTTTGCCAGAGACAGAGACTGAGAGAAAGAGAGAGGGAGAGCGGCAGAGCGATCGCTAAAGGACACTCTACACTTGGCCCAAGCGCGCCTTGGATGGACCACAAATACAAACACACACACACAAACATAAACACACACACACACACACTAACTTAATTTAGTGCCAAGGCAGTTTTGAGTTTTTAGCCACAGCTTGAAGATTTTACTGGGCCTAAATATATATGGTCTAAAACTTCAATTTATAAGGGATTTATTTAGTTTAGCTGAGGAACTACAGATTTTAAATCTAGACACACTCAAGGCATTATTTGCAGATGATTTAAAATAGAGAAAAATATTTTTGTTATCCTGAGCACAGATTTTAAAGATTGGAAGCAGACTTAAAATGATTTTTCCTTTAGAAATTGTTTTAAATTAAAAATATGTTAAATATAAATATTAAAGAAATTTTTTGTAAAATTTGAGATACAAAATAAAATATTGTGAAAATTAATTGCAAGTGAATTGTTAATGGAAAATGTGTTTAATAAATTTAACATAACCAATACAATAAACTAAGTTAAGATTGAAAGATAGCTTAATAGTTTAATTTAAGTTGTTGTATATAAGAACAGATTTTTTATATTTTTTTATTTAATTGTAAATCTTAAATAACATAAAAAACCTTTTAATAATAATAAGTATGTTTAAGTGTATTAATATTATTTTTATTATTATATAAATACAGTATAAATCCTTTCCAAAAATAAATAACAAAAAAAATTCCATAAAGTAAACAAATAAGAAAGATATTAATTTTAAATTTAAAACAAACTATTTTTTAATATAAAGTTTTGTTTAAATTAAAAGCAGAATTTTTAAAACTGAACAAGCGATAGCCTGGAAACTAACAAACTAAGGAAAACACAAAAAATCTATATATTTTTGCTTTCTTTTGCCTATTTTTTAATTGCCGCTTATGCACATTAAATAGCAGGAAAATAAATAAAAAAGTATATATAAATAGGAAAATATTAAAAATCAAAGTCATTTAAAAGTTGCTTGAATCATAAAGACTAAAAATAGTTTACAGTGTAAAATAATAAATAATTTAGAATATAAATTAATATAAAATAAAAGACAGTCCAAAGTGGAAAAATAAATAATAAATAATTAAATATAAGTATAGAAAGGTATAAATAAATGAATAAAAATATAAATAGACAGTCAAATGTGGAAAAATAAATAATAAATAAATAATTATAAATATTAATAAGTATAAATAAATAAATGAAAATTGAAAAATATAAATAAATATATATAAATATAAATAGCTATAAATAAATATAAATAAATATAAACACATACAAATAAATATAAATATATATAAATAAATATAAATAAATATAAATACATATAACTTAATATAAATATATATAAATATATATAAATAAATATAAATAAATATAAATAAATATAAATAAATATAAATAAATGTGAATAAATATAAATAAATATTAATAAATATAATTAAATATAAATAAATGTGAATAAATATTAATAAATATTAATAAATATAATTAAATATAAATAAATGTGAATAAATATAAATAAATATTAATAAATATAAATAAATATAAATAAATATAAATATATATAAATAAATATAAATAAATATAAATAAATATAAATAAATATAAATAAATATAAATATATATAAATAAATACAAATAAATATAAATAAATATAAATAAATATAAATATATATAAATAA
>SCDZ01001534.1:0-15449 GCA_004143845.1 Drosophila lacertosa
TATACATATACATATACATATACATATACATATACATATACATATACATATACATATACATATACATATGCATATACATATACATATACATATACATATGCATATACATATACATATACATATACATATACATATATGTCGTAGCGCATTGCAGCAAAGGGGGGGCGTCGTAGCTTAGTTGGTTAAAGTGCCTGTCTAGTAAGCAAGCAGGATGAGATCGTGAGTTCGAATCCCGAGTCCAGTGAAGCGTCGTCGGAATTGCGACTCAGACTCTGCTGTGCTTATGTTAGACGATGGCCTTTAGAGATTATTATTATTATTTGAACAGAAATAGAGTATACTGTTCCGACATATACATATACATATACATATACATATACATACATATACATATGAGAATTATCTTGCACGTTGCAAAAGGCAATTTGCTCAGGACCCTAAGCAATTCTTTAACTTTGTTAAGTTATAAAGAGAAAGTCTTCTAGTCTGCCTTCCTCGTTCTTTCTTGGGACTGAAAAAGCTAGCAATGACTCCGCTTCCTCGGACATCCTTGCTGCAAACTTTTTCCAATCAACTTATTCCTCTGTCTTCTCTTATAATTTTTCTTATCCCTATAACATTGTTTCTTCCAACTCTATCATTGTTCCCACTATATTACACTTTTCTCTTCTTTCCTCTATAAATTTCTTAAACACATTGATGTTCATCTGGATTTTGAGCTAAGTGCCAATAGTCACATAAATAGTCACATATCCACTATCGCAAACGAAGCTTAAGAAGATCTAGGTTTTATTAAACGCTGGTCATAAGAGTTAAACGACACTTTCACAACTAAACTTCTAAACATATCTTTTGTTCGTCCAATCCTGAAATACAGCTCTTGAACTTGGAGTCGGCAGTATAAATGAATCAGGATCGAATAGAGTCCAATCAAAAGCCAATTTTTTCTTTTTGCCTTACGTTTCTTATAGTGGGATACGAATCTTAGTTTACCATCGTACTCCAGCAGGCCTTTACTTGTGAATCATCCGTCGCTAACAAACCGTAAAACTATACTTGGTGTTGATTTTCTACATAAGTTAATTGTTGGACTCTACCCCTAATCAAATCTTTGCTTTCAGCGTATCTTCGGCAGTTATCTGCCACTCTCACTCTCAGCTATGAGAAAGGTCATAGCTTGCCGGACTGGCTAAATATTCACCAAACCGGATCTGTGGTTTGCCATCTATTTCTATATCTTTCTCTTTGTATCTAACCTATATTATAATTTTCACTCTCTTATTTTAATTTTGTTTTTATAAGATTTAGTTTCAGACTTATATTAACATAGACATTTCTTTTTAACTATTTCTTAAAAATACCCCCATCGTGTCGGTGATGATATTTGAAATATTTATATTTTCTTTGGGCTTGTGGCAAGTAATCTTTGGGAGTTTATATTCTGTTAATTATTTGAGTTGTCACTCGTAAAGTCAATCAGTTCCAACAAATAAATATAAAATATATGGGGTATTTTGCTGTCGATGGAATTGTGCTGGCAGTCGATACAGTTGAAGTTGTTCTTGTAGTTACTGTTGGGGTAGTTAAAGAGATTGTTGTGCTGCTCACCACATCTAAACGCAGAACTCTTTGAGAGCAAGAACGCTATGTGGGGGTGATTCACCGCAGTCGATCTGAGTTTGCATTCTTATTATTTTCAGTTAGCGCGGCGACAAAAGAGAAGTACGCAAAGAGATCTGTCGTTCGTTTTGCTCACGTTTCTGATGGCTAAGCGTGTCTTTTTGACTCATCGCACTAAGGGTCTTTTCGCGATATACAATATTTATTGATAATATCTCTCAGTACACTGTTGACTTTCAGTATTATTTTCCCGGAGCAAAATAAAAATCACGTATGCATACGACGACACAAAAGTCCATTTTTAAAGATGAATCAATAAACATAACGTCTTTTTCAACGAGCAATGGCTCATATAGTTTGACACATAATTAAAAAAAGATCCAAATTCTTTTCAAAGAATGATGACTGTAATTAGCCGTTGAATACGTTGATTGTTAAGAGAGAAACACTTTGTATATTTAATTCAATTGAATACTTTATACATGGATCGGTACTATTGGCCCATCAACGGTGTTCTGTCTACTATTCGCACTGCTCTTATTTATCGGCACTAGCGTTGACACCGACGCTGAGTTCGCTGCAGCTGCTGTTGAACCTGCTCTTTTCAGCGGGTTCCCACATCAATCCTTTTTTCACTAGTATCATCTTCAATCCTTGGTACGGAGTTGGTTCTTTCATCGCGGATGGCTGAAGTGATTGAATTTTTTGTGTGTCCTGGAAGTCTACTGGGGAAGATCGGGTGTGACTGAGTTAAAGTGTTCAGAAGGGTGGAAACTGGGTTTTAGTTTATGTGGAAACATAACATTTTGCCTAATAGCTTATCTTTACTTCGATGTCAATTTCCTTCGTTCCTGCCTTTTTCTCAGCTTAATCCTTTCCGATTTGTTTAACAATGAATCTCACATTTCGCCACCTAAATCCAGAACAGTTTCTTCGTGGGAGCAATGCCTGTGCTGCTATGTGGAGTTACGATATGGATAGTATTGCTTTGATATGCTATCTTTAATATTTTTGCCAGTGACTTGTTCAAGTGATTACTTCACCTTCTGCTTGAGGCAAGTAGGGCGGATTTCCGGTTTTCTCGATTCCAGAGATCTTGCAATATTCCATAAACTCATTGCTGATGTACTGTCGTCCATTATCCGTCCTTAAGTATTTTGAAAAACAATGTCTTCAGAATATCTCTTTCATTGTGCAATGATAGTACGATGGAATTTAGGTTCCATGTAACGTGAAAATTAGTCAATAAAAATTAGTAGAAACTCACCATTTGGCAATGGATCCAGCATATGGCGTATCGGAAGCCACTCAAATCTACGAACCCGTTGGGAACGGTGTTCTGTTCATCGGTACTGGACTGTTAGCTTGGGACACTAAGAGGCAATATCTACAAGATATTACTAATATAACGGACTCCCGATCAATGCCAGATCAACCACACCTTGGAACGCAGTCGGTGCTTCATTGCGGTTTCGCCCGGATTGATTTATGGATTCATGAGCTAGCTCCAGTGTCCTCTGGCATATGGTAGTTGGAACGATTATCCGATCTCCTCTCAATAGGATTGAACCAACCGCCGATAGCTCGTGTATGAACGGGATGCGGCTTTTTGATATTCCGGATGTCCAGAATGTCCATGGCATCCACTTCTTCGTCCAGTATGCTTTTCTCTGCTACTTCAGATATATTCCTTGATCCCGGAATTGAGCCCTGCAGTATGTAAAGAATGATATATTCTGCCCGTGTCTCGAAGTCCTTTGTTGATGAGATGCTGCATAGTCAAGATAAAGGGTCTGATATGTTCTTTTTTCCGGCTTTAGAAAATACTTTATATTTAAAGGCTAATAGCCTTGAGTGGTTTTTTATCTGTAACTAACTTAAACTTTAGCCCTGCTAGGTAGTAATACATCTTTTCAACCGCTCTTACTAGTGCCAAGCTTTTCTTTTCGGCTTGCAAATACCGCTTTTTCACATCAGACAAGCATCTACTTTCAAGAGAAATAATTAAGGGATCGTTGTGCTCTGTGAACTGAAGCACAACTGCGTCTAGCGCTATAGGACTAGCATCAGCAGTCAGACGTATTCGGTTGTTTAAGTTGAAATATGATAGTCTGGGTATTTCAGCCACACGAGTCTTTAAATCGTCGAACGTTTCTTTCTCTTTGGGGCCCCAAGCAAATTTAATGTTCTTTCTCAACAACTGTCGTAGTGGTTCAGTACGATCGGCCAAATCCGGAATAAACTTCTCGACGTGAAGCTACTCGTCTCCTCCTTATTTTCCGGGTCTCGAAACGACATGATGACCGTACATTTTCCGGTTCAGCACTAATTCCCTTGTCGGATAGGATGTGGCCCAAAACGATGTGTCTTCCGTACACATTTTAAGTCATTTAATACTACATTATTTTCCTTAAATTTTCATCGGTCTTCTGCGACGTTTTTTTGGTGTTTATATATAGTTTATAACCTTGGAACAAGACGCTATCAGTTCTTCAACCACCGTTGGAATATTTCGGGAGCTGAATTTATTCCGAACATTAAACGCTTGTACCGGAACAAACCCTTCGGCGTTATAAATGTTGTTATTTTTCGGCCTTCAATAGCGGATTTGATGCTCATTTCCTTTCCACTTGGGAAATGTAGTTATGCACTCAATTCCATTAACTTGCAACCCCAATGCGGGGACATTTAATTGTATAGCGGTATCTCTGCCTAGTAGTGATTGTGATCTATTTTTAATTACATAAAGATAAGCCATTACCTCGGTTTTTTAGCCGGCTGATGTGGGAGCCTATAAAATACAAAATACGTTGAACAATTAATTTGGGGCGTAGCCACGACACTGTCTTTCGAAATTGGGTTTGATGTTGATGTTGTTTTGCTGTATTGACAACCAATCCACTTGGCTGATTAAATTAAAACGGAACCTTGAGTTAATTATAAGGGGGACAATCTCGCCACCAATCTATCAATTCATTGCCTTCATCAAACAATATTCTCGTCGCACCTCTGTCCGTGCTCGTTTGACACTACCATTGTTGGGTTGGGCCTTAAGCGCCAAGGCTTTTTCTGCATTTCTGCATTTCACTTCACTTGTCGTGCAGAACACGTGAAGCTATCGTCTGCGTGCCCCCTGCCGATTTTCTAGTTTATATTTTGCTTATTGTCTCCTTTTCCGATTTAGTGAGCATGGGTTGTGTTTAGCATGTGTGTTCACTAATTTCCTCGTCTACTCGACGTCTACAAGCTTCGATGATTTCAGCCAATGTATGCTCTTTCTCTAATAACTTCGTCTTCAATTCGAAAGAATTCCAGTAATCTATAATTTTGTGTTTTAAACAAATCTTTTCAATTCCAGACTTTTTGGATCCAACATTGCACTTCTGCATTTTCTGGCGCAAAGACGAAAGGTTCCTAAAGAGATGCCGTTCAAAGGTTGAGTTTTGTTTTGGCCAGAAATAATCAATAAGTTTATTCGCCAACACCAAAAAAACATCGGTCTGTTTGTCTTCATTTGGATCGATTGGGCAACGAAAGGCGACCGTTTACAATTGAACGCTTCCCAAGCAAAATAATTTATTTCGATTCTTGCTGGGTGTTTTAATGTCCTCTGTGTTGACATATATTTTAAATGCACGAAGCCATTTTCCTCCTTGCTTCGTTACAAAGATTTTTCTGTTCTTTCGCATAGAACCGGTTTAATAATATTTTCACACATCTTTATCTGTATTTAATTTCTGAAAGCAAAATAAAACCAATATTCTGTCAGTTTATTATTGTAGCCAACTGCCTCTGACTGTTTGAGCTTATGCCTTATTAAATTGCACCTTAATATATTAGCTTATTGTGTGGCCAACTGATTCTGTAGCAACTGATTATATGAGTCTTCCATTTTAACTTGAAACCAACTGTTTGTCAGTTAGATATTTAAAAATATGACATTTTCCACTGCGTTTTTAAATAACTCTCTTGATTTATACCTAAATGGCACTCAGCCTCTCTCTTAAGTAGAGCTACTAATTGCTTAAGCCTTCAAGTCAACTCTCTCTCTCTCTCTCTCTCTCTCTCTCACTCTCTCTCTTTGACTCAATCTCTTCGTTTCGATGTTGATTTGACTCACATCAACCTCAACTCTGCTTGACAAATTCTTGCGCTCTATGCACCATTAAATGTGCATGTGTGACGAAGTACCACAATGTCAATCACTTGCATTTGTAAATATTTTCTTTGAAAGTTATGAATTTATTAATAGTGACCCGTTGAATACGTAGGTTATTAAGAGTGAAACTCTTTGTATATTAAATCAGTTGAATGCTTTACTTTATTGACACCGACGCTGACGTCGCTGCTGCTGCTATTGAATTCGCTCTATGCAGCGGGCTCCCACAATGACCATTGCTTTTCTGGATTAAATCCTTTACAAGCATTATTGTTCATGGATGACCTAATATTCATCGATTGTTCCGAAAACCATATGATATAGACCTATCCAATGTTTTGATTTATGAAGGAAATACAACCTTAAATTACATCCAGAAAAATGCTAATTTTTTATGCACAAAGCGACTTTCTAGGTCATAGGTGTACTGATGACAAGAAGAATAATATCATAGCGCATAAACGATTTGTTGCATTTTGCAATTATTACAAGTGTTTTATTTAAATATGTAAGGATTAGTAGGTAAATGTAAAATTTGAATTTGCTAACGAACGTTAAACAGCATTCGAAAATTTAAAGAAAGTCCTAATGAAAGGTATCATCACTTAAATATCCGTATTTCAGCAACGACTTTTACAAAATAAGGGATGCAAGTAAACAAGCTTGCGTAGCATAATTAACCGAAACGTATGTTGATAAAAAATTACCTGTAGAATACGCTACTACAGAACAAGAGTTAGCTGCATTTTATTAGACAATAACACATTTTTGACCATAAACGTATGGTCACTATATCACAAATAAAACAGACAAAAGATCCTTAGCATATTCATTTTGAAATGGTAAGTCCCAGTTCCATATTAACCAGAACGAGATTAGATATCGAACAGTATGAATTTACCATCAAATACCTAAAAAGTTAAAATTCAAACGTCTTAAAAGTCAATACAAGTCAACGATGTAGGCAAAATTAATGCTTTTTGTCGACATAAAATATTAATAAAGCTTCTAAGCGCAACGCTAACAACTTATTAAAAATGAGGATATACGAAAAGAAGTGACTTTGCATAGAAAAAAAAAATGTGTTATGCCTGCCAAAGCATAGAGAAAATATCATTGCAAGAATGTAGATAAGCCACCTTTAATCTAACGGAATTCTTGACATCGGTCAAATTTTTCAAAGGCTGGAAAAATAAGCCAGTATAATAGGAATAAGCCAACTAAAATTGTACTGAGCAAGAACGATCTTTGAACTAATATTTATTTATAATTTTGAACAAAAGGACTAAACATTTTTTAAAAAACTCAGAGTAACGATACTTAAGCCGGTAACTAAAATAGAATACTAGTATTTCAAGAACGCTAGCTAAATATATTACTATTCGAAAAATATAACAACTTATAAAACTAAGTACATACCCTTGCCAGAAAAACTATGCGTTCAAACATGTTCTACAAGTTTGTCTTTAAAATCCGTTTTTTTACAGCAAGTAGTATATTTAATAGGCTTTATTTTGATGTAACTTCAGCACTTAAACTTTTAATAATATAAAACAAAATGTACAAAATGGCATATTTCCACTTAGAAAAAGTATGCGTACAAATGCAATGAATGTCAAATTAACGGTGTTTGAAGCTTTTTAAATGCTGTTTTCGCTTTGATAACTGTAAACCAAAGTGTGTTTACGTACAAACCTTGCTCATCATTTTTTCCACATTAATCTCGTATCAACACGAAAGAATTATGATGGAAAAATAAAAAAAAGAAATTTATCTTGATATGAGGAAACTCAGAGTAAAACTTCGTGATGAGGACAAAACGTTTCGGGAAATTGGTGTCATTATTGGTAGAACACACTCCTATCTACAAAGAGTCCTTCACAATTTCAATTCATCAGGTTCCCGTGAGTAAAAACCCCGATCTGGTAGGCCACCAAAGCTCAATAACCGCGGGAAGAGAAGCATTCTGAAGACAATTAAAATAAATCCAAGGATACCAGCTTCTAAAATTGCCAAGGATATTAAGGAAAAGTTTGCTAAGAACCATCATGATGATGCAGTACGCAAAATTTTGAAGAAAGAAGGCTATAATAGCCGCACTGCCCGAAAGAAACCATTCATATCAGCTGTCAACAAAACCAAATGTATGGAATTCACCAGAAATTTCCAAAACAAGCCAACTGAGTTCTGGGAAAAGTAATTTTTAGTAACGCAAGTAAGTTTTGTATATTCGGGATAAAGGGCCGTAAGCTTGTGTGGGGAAAAAAGGGTACAACCCTTGATATACAAAGCCTTGCTCCAACCGTAAAACACAGTGGTGGTGGCGTAATAGTTTGGGGATGTATGACGGCTAATGCAGTTGGAACATTCTTAAACAAAATTTGCACCAAAGCGCCAGGAAATTGGGACTGGATAGTGACTATTGGTTCCAACAGGACAATGATCCAAAGTATTGTGCCCACAATACAAAGCTGTGGCTGCTTTATAATGTTCGAAACCAGCTGAATTCGCCACCGCAATCCGCTGATCTCAATCCCATTGAGCATTTGTGGGATCTTCTTGAACGCATTATCCGCCTGCATACCAAGGATATGCTGAAAAAAATTATTGTCGAAGAATGGAGCAAAATAACAGTAGAGGATACAACAAAATTGGTTCAGTCAATGCCAAATCGGCTGAGGTTGTAAAACGCAAAGGGTATCCCACTTCGTGCTAAATTGTCAAAAAATTCTTCTTTTGTACGCATACTTTTTCGAAGTGAAAATATGTCATTTTGTACATTTTGATGTATATTATTAAAAGTTTAAGTGCATCAAAGCAAGAAATTACATCAAAATAAAGCCTATTAAATATACTACTTGCTATGTATTTTTTTAACACATTTTTTTTAAAGACAAACTTGCAGAACATGTTTGTACGCATAATTTTTCTGGCGAGTGTACGTAATAGTCTGATATGCCAAAAAGCTAAAACAGCAAAGCTCACAAAGACGTCATTAACAATAGAAAAAACACCAACATACTCTTTCGATAGAGTAAGTTGACACTATTAGTTTATTACCAAGATCAGAGAATGGTAACGAGCGTGTTGTAGCACTAATTTGTAATTCAACAAAATATCTTGTCGGTATTCCAAACCCAAATTAAAAAAAACAGTCGCAAAAGCTATATTTTAATCATTTATTCTAAAGTACGGTCCACTAGGGACATGGGAACAGAATATAAGAATTCTATTATAAATGACAAATACTTAAAAACAGGCAACATAACGTCAACTACATCATCACCAGACATTAGGTACCATTGAAAGAAGAATATAACCTTTAACGTTCATACATATCAGTAGATAAAACTATTCTGTGCATTGTTTTAACACAACACCAACTGTATAAAATAACTATGGTTATGTTAAGTTTAAGTTAGTTTAGATTAGAAATAACCTATAAAAGATAGTGTTAAAGCTGCATAGCACAAAATAAACAAAAAATATTATGATACAAAAATAAATTTTTTGTTTAAAGTTTATGAAAAATAAAAGCCTGATCAGCCTCAAAACAAAAAAAATATATATTTATATAAAATTTATAAAAAAAATAAATAAATATAAGCTAAAAATAATAATAATAATAATAAAAAATAAATAAATAAATATATATATATAATAAATAAATAAATATATATATATATATATAGTTATTTTCAATACAAAGAGTTAGTTTTGCTAGACTATATATATGCTATATATATATATATATATATATATATAGTTATTTTCAATACAAAGAGTTAGTTTTGCTAGGCGGAGCCTGAGCATAAAAACACAACTGGTTGAGTTTATGTTATTTACTAGATGCGCTGTCAAATGTGCTCAGACGGTCATCAAAACAGATCTGAATAATTGGGACACATTTACATCAAGTTAGAGCTAACAGAAATGAAAATAAAAGTTATCTAATCGCTTCATAGGGGTCTCGCAATTATGCTGTGTCTGCCGGCTAAGCAACGACAACCAGCCCAATGCTTATTCAGCAATCTGGCGATGGTGATCCGCATACACGTCTTTGTTGCCGAGGTTCTCCTGAAATATTTGGATCTCTTCCAGGTTACTTTCACTCAGTCGGTGAAGGTTAGCAGTACATGGGACCTTATTCTGGACGTTCTTATGATTAAAGAATAAAATCGCGATCACTGCGACGCGGTCGCTGAAGGTGATGGTGTGTGTCATGTATCCAGATTTCAGAACCAAGTTCCTTCGCGGGTCTCTCTTTTACGATGAGGAATCCGTCATCTACACAAGTGGTAGCGTCTAAATTGGCTGGTTGGATTTCGCAATTCGATACCCCACCTGCGTGGAGCTCTCTGACGCATGAACTTCCGGATGCTAGACGACCGTCGCACCTATGCGTAGTAAAAATTTTTTATGTATGTCCGGAAAAATTGTAACCTTTTTGCAATGAAATTTGATTTTGGGAAATTTAGTAATGAAATAGAGGATGTTAACGGACTTCAATACTTTCACGGACGCAACGTACATAAGATCCCCTATGGCATTATTACTGGGTTCCTCCACCCAAACTGTTGTCAAATCTGAACAACGTTAACCCGAAGAGTTATCCCAAGCATTTGATTTTGCAATTTCATCATTATCATTCGATTTCTGGCTAGCAAAGTCTCATATAAATGACCAGTATCGACTTGAGTGTCTTTAGCTGTTTTGAGATTTTAATTGACTGTAGAAGTAAGTTGATTAATTTGTACTTGGATCCTTATGTTAATTTCTATTTGCTTATTGTTTGAATTAATTAATAGCGCTTCTATAAATCGAGTTTTCTCAAAACCACCGGCATCTGGTGTACTTGCCACGATCTTCAAAGTGGAACCTAATAAGTCCAATGCCTCTAATAAATCTCGGAGGTGGGCGGTGTCCACGCTCAGGAGCTTTTTTATATGCGATTGTGGGAACATGTCATTTAATTTGACCGTTTCTTCTACCACTGATAGGTTCGCTGAATTCTTAACGTAGGCATATTCTTCCCACACCAAGACTCGGCTATCAACGATGGGGATGTATTTGGACTGAGAGTAATCCGTGAAGCGTGCAGAGCTCAAGGACAGAAAAAAGTGATGGATAAGTCCAAGCCTGTGGAGTGAAGCTTTCTGTTTAGCTATTTTTAGTTTGTGACGCCACCCACCACCACCAAAAAGCGAATTATACGAAATGTATGCTAAAGGTAATGAAACTTAGAGTTAATAAGAATTGCGCCACGTGGTTTATAAAAGAATAAAAGATGGGTGTAAGGACTTTGTTTGATGGAATCATTTTAAATTGTCCTTGTCGAAGTCTCCGGTTGGATTTTCATTTCGGCTTTTCACCGAATTCAAAGACTCTATTCTGCCCGGAGACGGTTTATCTAGTTCTGAGCGCGAACTGTGCATCTCTGATTTTGCGTTATAATCATGACCGAGAGGATTCACTTGTTGTACTCAGCAGTTGCTAATAAAATGACCTCAACGTTGTCGCTTATGCCTTTGCCAATTTTTAAACACCTGGAAAGCTTGAACAACGTACTATACAAGGGTGACCCGTTTGAAATACTGGCGACAAAATTGTTGGTTAGCGTTGTGGAAATTAAATGTGAGTTTATTGCTGGTTCATCGTCGCAATAGATCGCATTAGTCTTTGGGAAAAAATTCATGACCTGATGTAATGCTGTCTTCAGATTCTCAATAGTTCTTGAGGGAACTGGCTGAACGCCAGCGAACTTGGAAAGTTTGTCAATGCAAGTGAGGAAAAGTTTATTGTATTAGCGTCTCATCAATATCTTATTTTCTTGGGTATCTATCGTATTTGGCCCTAGCGAGCGTTTTGCAATTTTGGACAATTTCGTTGGCTAACTTTGCCTTCTTTTGGAAGTAGTATTTGGAAAGGCATTTTTTTTATTATAGTTTGCTTTTATTTATTGATTCTTCTCTTACAAATCTAATAACTAAAAATTTACTAATAGTTCATTTGGACTGTAAAGTGATTGAACGACCCTAGAGCCTATCGCTGGGTTGATAGGTCATTAGGGCGAAGACGGCATCGACTGCGCAAGCTTGTTAAATCTCTCGCGAGATGGTAGTTTTCTTTATATGGCCTTTTCTCTAGGTCGAGCAGACGAATAGCTGGTTGCGCAGGTGCTTGTATTAGGCATTTGGACCGGCTGTGAATAGCTGTATCGTTAGCAAAGGTATATGTTGCAAGTCATGTGTTTTTTGGATAGTCTGCTGTATAAAGTAAGAATAGTGTTGGCAAAAGTACACTACCTTGAGGAACTCCAGCTCCAATAATATGATCGTGATGATTTCTGTCGTGGCCATTAGGCCTACGAAGCAAACTCTGTCGAATGCTTGCGAGATGTCCAAAAATATTGCAGTGCAGTATTCCCGATTTTCGAAAGCATATCGTATTTCTGCTGTTATACGATTGATCTGCTCAATAGTTCCGTGTTTCTCACGAAAGCCGAATTAATGCGATGGAATTTTGTTGTGGGCTCTACGAAATGCATTTATCCGAGCCAGTATTCATTTTTCGGATAGTTTTGATAGACATGATAGTAAGCTTATAGGTCTGGACGATCTTGATCTGTATGATCTTTTCCTGGCTTCGGTATCATTATGATGATTGACTTTTACCTCAGGAAAGTGGCCAAGTTTTGCGATATCATTGAAAAGATGGGTGATAGAACGTACGGCACAATGTGGAAGCTCAGTCATTATTGGGGTAATGAGGTCCCACCGGGCTCAGACGTTTTTTGATAATATGAACGATATCGTTTTGGAGGAACTCGATTGGCTCATGTTGTTGCTGGGAGTTAAAGCCGATAGTATATGTATATGATTTGTAGAAGATGTTGATAATTTCTGTATGTAGCGGCGTTCGGCATATGCTTCTTCTTGGTTTAAGGCTTTGGTTCGGCGAGCTGCTCGATTTGCAGATTTGTTAGTTGTTAGTTTGAGGTGTTGAAAAGCAAGCTGCGGTGACTAAGACGGAGTCAAGTTAACAAAGTTGTCGAAGTTATCTTAAGAGTTGAGAAGAGGTTTTAGCTCAATGTGAGAACTTATATATTTTTTGTATCTAACCCAATTAGTTTTCTGTGAAGTCAATCTAATCGGATGATCAACGTTTTCTGGCTGTCGGAGCAGGTTTAGTCGAACAACCGAGTGATCAGATAAGTGATCTGAAAGACATTCGTCGCTTACAAGACTCCGGGGAATATTTTTAGTAATTGCAAAGTCAATTAGATCGCTTAATTTGTTGGGGTTTGATGGCCAGTATGTTGGTCTTCCGGGAGAGACATGGTCGAGCTTGTTATTGGCTTTTATAATTGCATTATAAAGCTGCTTTCCTTTTGGAGTCACGAGCCGAGATCTTCACTGTGTCCGCCTGGCATTTTAGTCTCCTGCTGCTATGAAGTGTTCTCCTAGTGAGTTGAAGAACTGCATGAGCTCGCGTTCAGTTATGAAGAAGCTAGGATGGCAGTATACGGCGGCTAGAGTATGTTGGTTACCACTATCCAATTGTATGTTTTTAGATGTGGACTGTAGATAGATCACGACTGCATGCGACGACGACTGTGATTGAATGAATAAATGAATCGGAGAGAACTTTTTTCAAGTTTTGGTGAGCCGACCTGTGTGCTCTATTGTGCTCCAGTGGCTCGTCACAGCGAATGTCGTTTCTAATTTCTATAGCAGCATATGCTTCTACTTGTGCCATTTGCTTAGCTAATTAATTAATTTTTTGAGGTAAAACTCGTGCTCTCTCTGGATTGTTGATAGCCGTCTGTATTAGTTCTCAAAGCTGATCCAGCTCCATTTTATTCGATGTTAGGGAAACTGCAGTCACACACTTGTACTTGCACGAACAGCTCCAGGGGCTTCGGTGAAATTGATTTATGATTGATTGTGATTTGTGCTAATTTTTTAATATAATTTAATAATTAATTAAATATAATTTAAAGCTAACAGAAATAAAATTAAAATTAGTTCATTGCGGCCACATATGCTGTGTCTGCCGGCTATGCAACGACATCCGCCCCAATCCTTACTCAGCAATAGTGGCCGGAGTCGTATTCTGACAAACAAACGTACGTTGATTTCGCATAACTTATATATATATAATATAATAAAATATATAATAAATATATGATTTAAAAAGAAAATATATAAAAATATTTAAACAAATAATTAATAAAATACATTCTCTTTATTACGTTATTTTTCAAAAGGAGGGTTATATAATATATGCACGCATAGTACAGAGAACCCACATTGTTAAAATTTTTTGCAATGTTTACGTAAACTCCAGTTTAAAACATATTCCAGGTGATATTTAATATGATCACACAAATATGCATGGGAACAATATAAGTGCAGCTTCGGCATGTTTTGCACAAGCCGACGGCACAAGTAATATGAACCATTTCTTGTGCACTTCAGTAACATCCTCTTTCGCGCTTTCGCTGTTATAAGCGCTGAGCATATAAGCTAATACATGCGACAATAATAATTGGAAAACTGTATATTCCTCTGCAATTCAATTGCATATTAAAAAAATTCAGACATTCGCATATTAAATACAACCAATTTAACACAAATTTTAAATGTACAACAAATTCACTTCGAATCATTAAATGATTATCACATAGCCCAAATAAAAAGTCTAAAGAGCAGAACATATACTTAATAAATTGAAAAAGACTTTTCCCACAGCTTACAAAAACATTTTAATAAACCAAAGCTCAAAACACACAGACAAATTTGGTTCAGAAACACAGACATATTTGGTTTAGAAACAGAACCTGTCGGAGCAGATCCAATTTTAAAAGTATAGATTAAAATTTTGTTCTAACCATAAGCACCCTCGATCGGTTTGTATGCATTTGCAATAGTTGGCTTCTGCAAAGTTAATTTAACAAAAGACTGTACCTAAGTTCGTAATCATTGACCCCTGAACTTTTGCATTTCGATTAGTTTGATTTCGATCAAACATACATATTCTATCGAGACTTTAAAGATTGGTGTGCCAGCTGTGTCTGCATTTCAAATGACATTGACTTTTCTGTTAACTTTCGCGTTCAGCTCTTAATATTTTTCAAATGTCTGAACCACCCACATCGCCAAAGCCAGTGGTGGCTTTAGTGATTTGGACTTTTACAAAGCCAAAACGCAGTCATTGCATCGGCAAATCGGTGGTTTTCGATAAGTTCCTGGATTCAGAAGAGTCCGCAAACCTCGAAAAGTCGGATCTTCAGGCACGCATCAATGGCATTGATCGAATGTATGCTGACATTGATGCAACTCAGACATGTTTGGAAAAATTTGACTTTATGGAGTTTATTTATTTATTTGTTTGAAACGGTTGACCTTACTAGTGTCAACTCGAGTTATTAAAAGATAAATTACAAAAGGATTACTTGCTAAAAGCCTAAAGAAAATACAAATAATTCTAATAACATCACTGACACGTTGGGGGTTTTTTATTTGCCAGTCCGGCCAGCTATGCCCCTGTTCACAGAAAGTTTTATCAATGATGTAATAGAATCTACAGTCAAAATGGATAGGAGAAGTTGAAAAGAAATGTACATTTATGTTAATATAAGTCTAAAACTAAATCTTATACTAACAAA
>SCDZ01001549.1:0-14550 GCA_004143845.1 Drosophila lacertosa
TAAGAAAACATAACATTCTCATTTGTCTTTTAAGATATAGGCTCCTAGCGCAGAGATTGTCGAGCGGTTCACACTTTCTGCATTTGATTAGGGTGCGTAAGTGTGCGTAAGTACATTAAAGAAAGTCGCTAAAATAATGGCTTTTAAACTGAGTGCCATATATATCATATATCAATGACACATCCGCAGTAAACTTTTTAGCAGCCATGAGGAAGCTGATATTCGGAAAACTACCAAGAATTATGAATATACCAATATTCCTCTTCTTGGTTCGTGGTAAGGGGCCAATGATACCCACGTATTTTTTTTTGTAAATTTTTTTTTTGAATCTTCTCTTTATTAGAATACTTACAATAAGTATACAAATATTTTAAATAAATATTAACTAACGGTTCATTTGGACTGTAACGTGATTGCTCAACCCCAGAGTCGGGATCGACTGCGCTACGTTAATAAACCTCTCGAGAGATGTTTTGGGTGCGAAGAAAGTAGTACGTGGAACATTTCCTTATGTTCTGCTTTAACATCTCTGAATGGTAGAATTTTAAAGTCTCTTTGTATGTTGTCGTTTCGAACATACCACTGTGTCCCGGGGCTCTCTGGATAATATAAATATTACTATTGCTGGCATTTCCCCATAACTGGGAGCCATAGATCCAGAAAGGTTTTAGCACAGAAATGTAGAACAGGACCTTGCAGTCTATATTAAGAGGGCGTTATTAAGCCAATGGAGGCAATTGGCTTTCAGAATTAAATGTGTTCACTTAGATTGCTTGCGGGTGAGCGGTGTTGTTTAATGTGAGCGTTGGACAACGTACCCTGTTCAAGTTAAACGCAACGTGCTGTCATTTTTGTTCGAATACTTTTTATCGCCAACCAGATTTTCTATTTCCATTTCCATGAAGAGCCAGATACGCAGAAGCTTGTATTGGGCATTTGGAGGCTGAGAGTAGCTGTATCTTCTGCAACGGTAGATGTTGTTAGTCGTGTGCTTGTTAGGATGTCTGCTGTATAGAGTACGTGTAGTGTAGGCCCAAATACACTACCTCGAGCAACTCCATCTCCAATAGTATGATGGTCGGACATAGCAATGTTGCATCTCACTGCAAATTTACAAAGATAATGCGCATTTATTTTTGTTGAATTGCATTGACTTTATACATTAGGCCTTCCAACCAAACTCTATCGAATTCCCTATGTTGTGTATGTATGTTCCCTATGGAAGTTATACGATTAACCTGCTCAATAGTTCCGTGCTTTTCACGAAAGCCGAATTGATGCATTGGGACTTTGTTGTAGATTCTTAGAAATGGATTTATCCGAGTCAGCATGCATTTTTCGAAAATCTCTAATAGACTCGATAATAGGCTGTACGACGAGGGCGTTTGGTGATCTTTTCCTGGCTTTGGTATCATTATGGTGATTGACTTTTTCCATCTCTCTGGAAAGTGGCCAAGTTTTCTGATCGCATTGAAAAGATAATTTATAGTGCAGACGGCACAGTATGGAAGCTCAATAATCATTTTAGGGATTATGCGGTCGAAGCACGGTGGCTTTTTTGAGTACAGTTGGTTTTTGATAATGTTAACTATATCGTTTGGGAAAAACTTAATTGGCTTATGTTGGAGCTGGGAGTCAGTTGCTAAGGCCGATAGTATAAACGCATTTGTGGCAGTATTTGGTTGGAAAACAATTTTAAGGTGAGCGAGAAATGTGCTAACTCTATCTCATCGCAGCGGGCCAAGCCGTCTGCGGGGCTTCGTATAGGGCTCAGTGATTTTGTTGGCCAGTCTAGATTTGGGTGAGCTCTCCATAGTGAGTGTTTTGTAGAAGATGTTCATAATTGCTTTAAGTAGCGCCATTCGCCATATGCTTCTTACTTTATAAGTTTGCCGTGCAGATGGCGATCTGTGGTATTGCCATTCTCTATGTAAGTTTCGCATTCTTTTGGTTGTAATGGGCTTGTGTAGTTTGATGTGTTAAGAATTCAAGCTGAGATGACTAAGACGGACTCCAGCGTATTTACAAAGCGGTCGATGTTATCTTCAGTATTGAGAAGAAGGTTAAGCTCAATGAGTGAACTTATATATTTTTTGTATCTAACCCAATTAGATTTTTGTGAAGTCAAACGTTTTCTGGCTGTCGGAGTAGGTTATTTAGAACGGGCGAGTGATACGATGAGATCTGAAAGACATTCGGAGCTTACAAGATTTCCGGAAATATTAATTGCAAAATCAATTAGATCGGGTGATTTTTGGGGTCTGTTAGCCACTAGGTTGGTCTGCCTGGAGAAACATGGTCGAGCTTGTTGTTGGCTTTTATAATTGTATTATAAAGCTGCTTTCCTTTTGGAGTCATGGGATGTGATCCCCAGTGTATGTGCTTGGCATTGTAGTCTACCACTATTCAAGTGTATGTTTATAGATGTTGCCTTTAGATAGCTTTCAGCAAAGTCTTAATGGCAATGGTGCTTGATACGGTTTATTACGAGAGTACCAGTCCCACCATGTGCTTTACCATTGGGATGATCTGTCCCGTAGAACAAGAAGCCTCGTATTTTAAAAATATATTTGCTTATAAGGTATGTTTCAGAGAGTAACATTACATAGATGAGTTTTTCGAGTAGGAATTGAGCTAACTCAAAAGTATGCTGTGTAGATATACGTATGGAAGCCATTGATAATTTTGGTTGCTGTGATACCAGAATTTGAATCAAAAGATTTTGGTTTCGCATTAAATCTTGCATAGTTGTCCGCATAAATGACATGAACTCCATAAGGCTTTGTTGCAAGTTATATAACATTGGTGTTATAGCTATATAACGGTTGTTGCTGCTGTTGTGCCATGTTCAGTTGTGGATGTGATGCGTGGAAATTCTGTGTATTTGAAGCAGGGGGAACCAGTCCTATTTATAATGCATTTGCGAATGTCAGGTTTTTCTCAAGTTTTTTTACCATCACAGTAGACAGAGTACTTTACGATCTTGTATGCCCCGAGCCTTTGCGTTTATGTGGCTCTTCTGTTATTCTACGGTGCAGTGGGAACAGAAGTTTGTGTATCGGGTGCACTCGTTTTTTTTTTAAGCTTACTTTGGCTTTCTTCATCAGCATCAGTGAGGAGATCGTCAGTGTTGTCTGCCAGAATTGCAAACCTGTATAAGTAGACTTTTAGTTCGTAACTCGGAGATGAGAGTTTAGGGGGCACGACTTTCTGTTAATTTGAATATATCGATCTATTCCAATCTGCACGGTTGGCCTGATTTTTTCAGTGTTTATATTTTGTTTACCTGACAGCGCAGCGGTTGATCCAATAGTTTTGGTTTGTTTGGTTTGATCGTTGACGGCGTGTTTTGACATTGATGGACTTAAGCAGGCTGTTGATACCGTTCAAGTTGTTGTCGTTATTACCGTTGCGGGAGTTAAAGAGATTGCTGTACTACTCACCGTAGCTAAGCGCAGGTCTCTTTGACCTGTGCATGCCTGCATAGTAGCGCACTCTGCTCTTTCGCTATCTCGCTCGTAAGGTGGAAGAGTTGGTTCGTCTGGTTTGGGTGATTGACCGTAGCCGATCTGGACTTGCATTATTTTCGGTTGGTGCGGCGAAATTCCGTTGTTATTCCGGCGTTATATTGTTGCAAAGACAGCCGACGCTCGTCTTGCTCACGTTTCTGCTGGCTAAGGATGACTTTTTGACTCTAGTAGCGATCAGTTGTAAAATAGTCTGATCTGTCTCAAGCTGGCAACCTGTATGGTTCAACCATATTCAAACACCACAGCTGATGGGGTGCTGGTCTTCACCGTAGATGGTGATGTAGGTCTCATGGTTAAACAGGGCTTGAAAAATCCTCGAACCTTCTTGAAACAGGATTTAAAAGGTGTTACTTTCTCGTCGAGTAGGTGTCTGGCCTGTCAGAATTGGAAAGAGCAGTTAAACTCTGCTTCGCATCATGACAGCCCTTTCACCGAAATCGACGACGCATCCAGTGTGATTTCTCAGAGTTCCGATCATACAAAGTGGGCACTCAGATTGCACGACTGCACCTGGATACTGAGGTCGCCTTTGTAAGTTTGACGAACCGCGAGAAAAAGCTTTTTAAGGCTGCACTCGCCAACGGCATCCTTAGAGCACATGTCCTTGGAGCTGCTGAAGAGCCCCCAATTACACAAGGGTCAAATAGGGTCACTCGAACTCCAAAAAGCTGAAAAATGCTTATTACGAGTCGACCGCGCCGTCCTACTGTCGGATGGCAAGTGGCGTCATGCTTGGCTTTAGCAAATGGTGCAGATGGCAACGCTAAAGTCTGTGATCTTGAGAAGCGCAGCAACAACGCACTGGCTGACACTGTCGCTGAATCACGACTGTAACTACGGCGTCCAGGCTGATGAGCCTCCTAATGGTAACCCATTAAATCGTTTGCTCCCTTTAAAACCCTGGGGGTAACCAAATTATTCCTTGCCTTGCTGCAATACACCCTAGATGAGTTGCAAGTTACACTTGGATACGGTACGCAGGAAGGGGGCTAATGTGGTTATTATCCCCATGCAAGAGAACCGTTCCCTAAAATAACCTAAGTCTTTAGATAAATTAACCTGATTTTTTTTTTCTTAACCGGAGAACGTTAATTGTAAATAAGTGCACTCAACAAGTTCGTCGGTTGGTGTACTAAATTGGGACTGAATATAAGCCCATAAAAGGCAATCAATGTTCCTTTTACTAAACATAGTTGGAGCTCTCCAGTAAAGTCAAATATTTGCACCTAATCCAAAATAACTCTCATGTGGGCATGCCTTAGACTAATTGGTAAAACGTGTGTTTTAGACTAAATTCTATTAGACGGCTGTTATCACTTACGCCGCCCTCTCTGGTGGTCAAAGTTTCAAGAAACCACTGCCACACAAAGGTGCAGCAAACTTCACCTGTTAGAGCACTCATAGGTGCAATTCGTACATGTCCAACTGCAGCACAGGACAGAGGAGTAATTGGTCGAACTCCACTGAATTTCCACATAAAGAAATATGTTTCTTTGAGTCTTCTCAACATTAGGCTCACAACAAGGTTACTATCAGATACGAGTCTTCTTGGGACCATTGGGACCTTAGAAAATAGAATAATGGCAACCCTTGTAGCGACCGCGAAAGCCAGCAGCGGTTCACTATTATTAATAATCATTCACAATATCTTAAAGAAATAAGATCAGCCAAACTATTTCCGAAATTAATTTCAACGATGAATAATCAAAGGTTATAAAAAGGACTATAGCCTAACAAGTTCTGGAAATGTACGCACCAAATGACATTTTCAGGACCATTCAAGACCTAAACAAAACTACTCAAACAATTATAAAGGTGCACAATATTTGAAAACTGCCCTTGCTGGCTGGACAGATGACTAAGAATAACAATTTTGAGTTGAATACACATCCTCAAATCATTGAAGAAATAAAGAGACAGTAATATTTTCAAAAAATTAATCAAAAAGAAACTTTTACATTTTTTAATTTCTACAATTGCAAAATAGTTTAATACGATCGACATCCATATATAATGGCTCACTAAAAAATCACCGACTAAATCAATTTATATAATCCCTTCAGACTCATAGACAATAAACTGAAAAACATAATTGATAAATTCTCTAAGTTCGGTGCGCCAATTCCAAGCTTCGTCAAAGCAATTAAACATTTGATAGAGAAATAAAACCAATATAGAACGCATGTACTGAAAAGAAAATATAAGAAATATAGTTACACTATATAATAATATAAATACGGTGTTCCCAGACTTTGGGGTAATATTAACTACAATTCGAGAACATTAATTAAATCAAAACTAAGAGGTTAAAAGAAAAACAAGTATCAACTTAGACATCAAATATACATTTCCATATTTTTTTCAGTCGTATCGAATTTTATAAAATATATTATGTATGGATTGAATATGTGTGTGATTTAAAAGACCGTTACCAAAGGATAGATAAACAAATTAGAATTTAGATTCAAGAGCATAATACAAAAACGCAACATGGATGCTGTAGCAAAATAATACAAAAACGAGTATTTTGAAAGAAGTTGAATTTAATTATATCAATAACAGATTAATACAGATATTTAAATATATTCAATAGATATTTTTTTAGATATGTATTAAATTTTTAATAATTTTTCCACTATAATATACAGAGCAGTGTTGAACAATCCAACACCTACATGTCCCTACGCGTACGCATCCTGATGCTGCTATTTCAAGAGTGCCAACTTCATCTGCTTATCTTCCTTATTTGAGGTGCAGCGCGTCGCATCGCATAGTCGTAGCGAACTTACTTCGAGTTGAGATAAATATTATTAATGTATTTAAAAATGAATGAAAAAAGACTTCATTCAGTCCTTTCCCTTAAGTTTGGCTTATAAAACAATGGTTCACGATGAGAAGACCAAAATCATAAAAATCTGGACTTCATGAAGAAAGTTAGACGGATTAGCATATCTGTTTGCTAAGAAAGCATATATTTATTTCTCCAAATGAAATTTCTGCGATACGGCGTATACCATGTTATATGACAAATACTGTTAAACGAGGATGCATGCCCCTATTTATATATTTATATGAATATGCACAAATATGCTAAATGGTCTTAAAAGAGTCAGCGTTTATCAAAGTTATAGATACAATATACCAAACTTTATACCATTAAACAAAAAATAAGAGCGATTTAATTTACTTGGCATCGATCCTCTGGAAAGTATACCCGTTGGATTGAGAGAAGGAATAAGCTCCGGCAATTTTGTGCCATGTGTTTCTTCTTATACTTCTTCTTATACTTGACAGCTACAACAGATGCAAACAGTGCCGATCGATATAAATCGAGTACAAGAATAGGTTATTAGTTGATTCGAACTGTAACGTGAGCTATTGTTTGAGCAAGCAAGTGAAAATAGAAATAGAATCGCTGCCGTCAGATCACTTTTGATAAATTTTAATGATTTGAACAAGTAATGTTGTATGTGCTAACGTTAACAGCTGTAAACAAAAGGGTAAATAATAAATATATCATTTAATATGCACAAAACAATATGAAAACTAAAAAAAAGCTAAAAAAAAGTTAAAGCATTTTAATTTATTGAAAATTATTACCGGAGTAAGGGAGATGAAAATTAGTTTATTCTAAAACTATGTGTGTACGATCTTTACAGGAGGCTATCACTTATCAGCTTACTAAAATCGAGTGTTGTTAAGTTTCTGCTTAAAAAGAAATTCTGTATTAAAGTGGCTCACGGAGCACATTTAGCTGTTTCTTCACGTTATTGTTATATCATTGATCAAGAAAATTAAAAAAGCCATGTATTCATTTTGCTTCGACGGATAAAAGAATGACCAATTATTCAACTTTCAGATGATCGCAGGGCTTTCATAATTGACAAAAATTAAATAAAAAAGCAAAAATTTCGCTTTTATGGAATAGTTTTAGTAGGGAGTTTTTCTTTTGTAAATACATCAATTAATTTTCCAATTGTTTTTGTGATCGACAGATAGCATAAATAAAGTCGCTTATAGACTTTTATCGGATAATTTTTATCAAAGCATCTGTGAAGAATACCTAATTTAGCTTATTTCCTTTTGTATAGTAAATAAACAAAAACATGCCTAACCGTACGTTGAAATATACACGTACCAGTTCATCGATATTGACGCCTCTAGACGCGGCGTAAAGAGATATGGCATCAAGAAGGATCTTATAACGATATGTTTAGGGTCACGCTGCGAACCTACAAGCTTTGCTCAAAAAAAATACATGCAGTACGTTGTTCATATATTCATTCGAATGTCTGTCACTAAAACATCAAATGCTTTGTTTGAGATATATTTAAAAAAAACTTTAGCTCAACGTTTTTATGCTTACTCCACCAAAAACTCTTACATGGTGGTTCGCCGCATTCTGCGCCATCTGTAGTAATTCACCCCCCCCCCCCCCCCCCCCCCCCCCCCCCCCCCACCCACACCCCCCCCAAACAAACAAATCAAAAATAAGTATTCACCGAGCACACAAGATATTGTACATGATTTCTAATCATCACCTAAAAAAATATATAAATTGTACATTTCTAAAAGACAGTAACTTTTAATCGATTTATTGAAATAAATTTCTGTAACGGTTACAAGCTAAACAGGCACATTTGGCCAGAAATGCTCGATATGATATGAATATCTAAAATAATCTGCGACACGGTCGTTCTGACCTATCACTCGTTCTCGTGTGTTTTCAATTCATGTGTCTTTACTTTATTACTTTCAAAACCAATTTAACCATACGCTTTCAAAAGCATGACATCATTCGTTTCCTTTACTTATTTTCCAACCTTCTCACTTTCTTTCATTTTCCTTTCAAAGCCAATTTATATAAAAATTTTGCCTTTTCTTTTTAAACCAAAATGATATAAGTTCCCTCTTTTTCTTTTTAAGCCAAAATCATATAAATTCTCCCTAATTTTTTTCAAACCCAAATCATATAAATTCTCTTTTCTTCTTTTCAAATCAAAATCATATAAATTTTCTCTTTTTGTATTCAAACCAAAATTATATAAGTTCTCTCATTTTCTTTTCAAACAAAAACCACTTAAATTACTCTTTCTTTTTCGATTAATCATTGCTTCCAGCCATGAGATCCGGGTTACCACCACAAATTTCAAACGATTTCAATCGTCCCGTATTCGCTATGTGATACAACAAGCCACAAACTAATGCACAGTTTACTTCAACGTTATCTGGCTAGTTAATCCATGTTAATCTGGGTCACAGTTAATAATTTTTCAAGCGTGCAAACACGGTTAGGACACAGTTCACATGATCTATGAACCGGCTAACGCATTTAGCATACCTTACAAACAATGTCATAAACCGATCAACTAATTCAAAGCCCCGATCTATTACCAATAATCCGATTTAACTGCAGCAAATAGCGAACCACATAACCTGGACTTGATTTGGATTTGCGCAAGATTCCATTCAGTTTCAAGATCACAGATCGTAATCAATTCTAAATTTCAAGATCACAACCCTCACTGGCTTGATCCATGGCGTCTTTCTCAGACCCACCAATCTCCCTTCTCAGACATACATCGTAAGAACTCGAATTTATGTTTCACAATAGTGGCTTTGTTTTTAAAAAGACCAAACGGCCTTGCTTCTTTGCCAATAAGTGCTTACTCTCATCACTTTATTGGGCGTGCAATTAAGAGCCAGTTGAATTTCGCATAAAGATCCCTGGCCTGTTTCAACCGCAGTTGGCATGAACTTTAGAGAGCTTTAATTGGCCTCTGGCCAGATTAGCACCTGTGGCTACCACATGCATTTGAATTTTCTGTGCAGAGCTGAAATTGCGGTATACTGTACTGGAAAAACCAATACCTTGATCATCAAACGAGGATGAACACCAAACAGTAATATTAAGAACCTCACTGCATTCATACAACTAATTGTGTCTAGTCTTAAACTATGGGAAAAATAGACAAGTTTTGTAAATGCGTCTATGAAGACGTTGACGTTTTTACCGCTATGCTTTCGTGTGATATCGACATGAACTGTATACCACGGGACGTCAACCTTAGTAATAGGATGTAATTCAACTTGAATTTTGCCTGATATGGGATTTCTTAACGAGCTTTCCCGTTTCTTTGTACTTTTCTGTTAAATACTCCCGCCCGCAATTCGTAAGTTGTAGCCATGTTGTAGACTATTCTCGGTTAGTCCATCATTACGCATTTAAGGAACAATAGATGAAATTTCTGCGTTTCTTTGCTGTTTACCTGATAAATAATTATTAGAAATCTCGGTCAAAATAATGTGATTTTCTGATGCAGAATTTCAAAAAGATTGCATATCCGACCATCACCAATAGACCCTCGGAATCAGAAACGAAATGACGGCCATGCAAGTAATGGAGGAAGTGATTAATAAAGTTGTAAACAGTAAGTATCTCTAACTCGTATGAATGATAATGTGATTCTGCTGGTGGCGTCTTATTGATAAACTCGATAACTCGAGGCTTGTGTTCCATCTGTACAACAAAATAGATCCATACCCTTTGACACTCGCATCTGTATGAAGCTCAATAAGAAATTGTGAGTCAAATATAGTAACAACAGATTCGTTGGTCAGGATAGAAATTACTTTCTGCCGCATTTGTTCATGTTCCAAATCCCATAAGAATGGTTTACTCTTTTAAGTATGGGAATAAAGAGCTTTCAGCATCTGTGAAAACTTGTCTCAATTGAGTGACGGACTGCGGAGGTGGTACATCTATCAGTGCTCGTAATTTTTTAGGATTATGTCAAATCTCACCTTCTCTAACTTCGAATCCCAAATATTCAATGCAACATTTAAGGAAAGAATATTTTGTGATGTGAAAAGAGGATCTTGTTTCAGTAAGTGTTTGCACAGTTTTTCGTAGTCTATCGAAAGTTTCATTCTTCACACGTGCGATTATCATTACATCATTCATATAACCCAAGGCATGATTAATGGCACAGCCAAATATTCAAATTGTCCTTCTGGGGTCACGAACGCCGTACACTCGATAGAATTTGGGTGGATTGCTATGTGGTGGAAATCAGGACTACTTTCGCTTTAACTTTTGCCGCTAAGTTTCTATGCTAGAAAAATACTGCGGTAATAATTTTCTTCCAGCGACTTGCTGAGAGTTATCACAAGAACGCTGCCATCTAGTTGGTTTTGGGACAAGTTGTTGTCCACTGTTGAACAACAGAATAGAACGTCTGAGTCTGGGCGATCCGGGTTGAGCTTGGGTAATACAAGAGCTATTGCATTATTCGGCTCTTTCTGCGAACGCTGCACTTGTCTTAAAAGTTTCTGCGACTCTTGAATTGTCAGCAAACGATTAACACTGCTTATGGGAGGTGTAGGTGATCACACTTCTGATGTCGAAGATACATTTATCGACCATTCATATTGTGGTTCGCACTCCTTGATGCTCTAGGCGTAAGTAGAGCGTGTCTTTTCAACTTTCAGAAAGTGACGCCAAAAATCGGCGCGTGCCAAAATAAAAGTAATTTCTCTTTTACACTGCAATACAAAAATCTGTGTAGAGATGCGATTCCTCCTCACACTTCAATACAAACTCATTATACACCGATTCCGGACTTTTCGTACAGACATTTTTGTCTCACGCATGCCCACGGACAGACTACACTAGGCAGAAACTGTTTCTGTAACTGTTAACTGCCAGAGAACTGCTAGTAAGAACTGCTAGAGAGAACACATATATATATATATTAATGCATACCACTGTGCAAAAGATAATACTTCGAAAACCCTTTTTACTCGTTAGACAATACCATTTCTGAGTTGGGATCAATGTATGGATGTTTCTTAGCATCGAAGTAAAGCTACCAATTGCAATCAGGTCGTTTTAGAATATAAAGTTTATAATCATGTTATTCATAAAAGTAAAACGATAATGAAATATATTAGCCAAGAAGAGCTAATTACAAACAGATTACCAAGACAGCAAGATACAATTCATGCAACCACAGTACAACAGTATCCGTGCGGTTCGAGCGTATTTAGATCTATATAGAGCGCCATGGCATTACGTCGATATTCTCAGAGGCAAACCAGGATTTCTCGCGTGTACTTGTGTTTGTGTGATCATTATCGTGTTTAAATGCCCACTTTGAGGCGGCTTTTAACTGGTGTATGGGAGTAGTGTATTCGTACGTATTTCCAGATATACGGTTTTGTCCATGACCAAGTTAATCATATGAACGGGACCAATGCCATTCAAAAGAAACAAAGCCGATACTATACTGCGCAGACCACCTCCTTTTCTGTTTCTGTATTTTGGGTTGGTGGACGACGAACATACTGACTCGAACTAGTGCTTCCAATACAATATGATACAATATGTGTCGCCACTGTGTGACGGCCACCCATACAATTTTTCGAAAAACTTCAACTATGCGGCCATGTGCTTCCGAGTCAAAAGAGGTACCTGCCTAGGACGACTCGCATTTATGTTATGATTAAAAAGTCGTTCTAGAACTGTGACAACACTCATCGATTGATTCATATACTATTTCCTATTTTAGGCGATGCTAACAGTTTAATCTTGCTGTACCGCACAGCACTTCTATCCTCTAAAACAGTCAATTTATGCTTACAACCTTAATTCTTTGCCTTCTTTTCATTGACAATTTTTTTTTCAAATATTTATATTTTGGGTTTCTCTTCCCGACTGGGCAAACTTTACCTCTTTCCACGAAAAATTAAAATTTTAATGGGAGTATGTGCAAAAGAAAAATAAGATTTGAAATCCAATGCAAATACGGGTTTATAATAGGTACATTCTAGGCTTTCTAATGGTAACGGCTAAATATTGCTTCAGGTGTGAAACATTTTTAATTCAATTACTACCGATAACAATTGGTCAACAACAAGCTCGAACATGTCTCTCCAGGCACCGAATGCCTTTTAGATCTATCATCTGATCATTCGCCTATTCTAATTAACCTAATCCGACAGCAAGAAGTGTTAATCAACCCATTAGATATACTTCACAAAAAAATATATACTACATTGAGCTAAAGCTTCTTCTCAACGCTGAAGATAACATCGACAACTTTGGTATTACACTGGAGTCCGTCTTACTCACCTCAGCTCGATTTTTAACACCTCAAACAAAACAAGCACATTACACGACAAATCTACAAATCGAACAGCTCGTCTTTGAAATGCGAAACTTACATCGAGAATGGCGCTAGTTAAAGCAATTATAACCAACCAATCAAATTCTGTCACAAATGCGTTTATACTACAGGCTTTAGCAAATGACTTCCAGCTCTAACATAGCCAATTGAGTTTTTCCCAAACGATATAGTTAACATTATCAAAAACCAACTGAACTCGAAAAGCCACCGGTCTGCGACCGCATAATCCCTAAAATGATTGAGCTTCCATACTGTGACGAATGCACTATAACCCATCTTTTCAATGCGATTAGAAAACTTGGCCACTTTCCAGAGAGATGAAAAAAGTCAATCACCATAATGATACCAAAGCCAGGAAAAGATCACCAAACGCCCGCGTCGTACAGCCTATTATCGAGTCTATTAAAGCTTTTCGAAAAATGCATGCTATCCGGATATATCCATTTCTAAGAATCCACAACAAAATCCCAATACATCAACTCGGCATTCGTGAAGAACACGGAACTATTGAGCAGGTTAATCGTATAACTTCCATAGGGAACATACATACACAACATAGGGAATAATACACTGCAATATTTTTGGATGTCTCTCAATTATTCGATAGAGTTTGGTTAGAAGGCCAAATGTATAAAGTCAAAGCAATTCAACAAAAAAAAACGTGCATAATCTTTTTAAATATGCAGTGAGACAACATTGCTATGTCCGACCATCATACTATTGGAGACGGAGTTCCTCAAGGTAGTGTACTTGGGCCAACACTACACGTACTCTATACAGCAGACATCCCAACAAGCACTCGACTAACAACATCTACCGTTGCTGACGATACAGCTATTCTCAGCCTCCAAATGCCCAACACAAGCTTCCGCGCATCTAGCTCTTCAACTGCTCGACGTAGAAAAATGTATTGGCGACAAAAAGCATTCAAACAAAAATGCCAGCACGTTGCGTTTAACCTGAACAGGCTATGTTGTCCAACGCTCACATTAAACAAAACCGCACACACCGCAATCAAACAAAGTGAACACATTTAAAACTGAAAGCCAATAGCTTCCAGTGGCTTAATAACGCTCGGTCGCCTCTTAATATAGACTATAAGGTCCTGTTCTACATTTCTGTGCTAAAACCTTTCTGGACCTATGGCTCCCAGTTATGGGGGAATGCCAGCAATAGTAATATTGCTTTTATCCAGAGAGCCCAGTTAAAGATTTTGAGAACCATTACCGGGACTCAGTGGTATGTTCGAAACGACAACATACAAAGAGACTTAAAAATTCTACCATTCAGAGATGTTAAAGCAGAACATAAGGAAATGTTCCACGTATTACTCTCTTCGCACCCAAAACATCTCTCGAGAGGTTTATTAACGTAGCGCAGTCGATCCTGACTCTGGGGTTGTGCAATCACGTTACAGTCCAAATAAACCGTTAGTTAATATTTATTTATAACATTTGTATACTTATTGTTAGTCCCCTAATAAAGAGAAGATTCAATAAAATAATAAAAGTATACAAAAAAAATACGTGGGTATCATTGGTCCCTTACCACGAACCAAGAAGAGGAATTCTTGGTAATTTTCCGAATATCAGCTTCCTCATGGCTGCTAAAAAGTTTACTGCGGATGTGTCAATCGCCATTCGGAAAAATGATATATATGGCACTCAGTTTAAAAGCCATTATTTTAGCGACTTTCTTTAATGTATGGTGTCCAACACATTTGTACAGGTGCATACGCACCCTAATCAAATGCAGAAAGTGTGAACCGCTCGACAATCTCTGCGCTAGGAGCCTATATCTTAAAAGACAAATGAGAATGTTATGTTTTCTTA
>SCDZ01001553.1:0-10179 GCA_004143845.1 Drosophila lacertosa
ATATATATATATATATATTTATATGAAAACGTAAACTTTTCATAAAGTTAGCTATTAAATTAAACAAAGTCAAAGATTTACCTACTATAAAGCGTATACAAACAAGTAGCACGGGCAAATAAGCAAAAACAAAAGAAATAAAAATTAATTATTGTATTTAATTACCATTTAAAGTCCCCTCCAGAACGCAAGCAACAACGTCAAGTTTAAATTTATTTAAATTAACAAATTAACAATAAAATATACCTATCCGGAGTATGTATGTAATTAAGAACTTTGATATGCATTTTAAATGACGCCCACTACGAAAATCGATGCGAAAGTTGAAGCGAAAAGTAAATTAAAAATAAATATAAACAAAAAACCCAAACAAAAAGCAAAAAAACTGAAAACTGAAAACATAAAAATAAACAAAAACCATAAGAAGAATTTATACAAAGCAAAACGTTAAACTTACGTCTTAAAAATAATATGAATATGAATATGATTGAGTATGAATATGAATATATATACATATATGTAGCCGTAATATATATGTATATGTATATACATACATATATAAATAATTAATAATTAACGACAACAAAATGAAGCGCAGCGATTCAAGCTAATCGCATACCATACAAAGTATAGCAATTAATAATCTTAACAAGGCAACAATTTCTATAAATTATTTAATTAGCAAACAAATTAAAACTCGAAACTAAAATAGCAGCAACAAAAAAACAACAAAAATTTAATAAATAGTTTTATATAATCCAATTCTAAACGAAATCCAAATACGCAACTCTCAATTAGACTTGAGGAGCAGTTAACAACAACAAAAAGCAACAATTCAAACATTACATAATTTAAAAATTCTTAACAAAATATATACATTATATATATACATATATATATATATTTTTTTGTTGTTTGAACATTTTGTACGATATATATATATATACATACATATATATAAACAAATCCAAAATCTATTTATTTAACTTGGCAACAAACTCTTTAAAGTGGGCGGGGCTTACCCGCCCCCAAATCGACACGGCCCACAAGGAGCACGTCGCAAGGACGAGTGATGGAGCTAATTGTACTCAAAACGATTAAAGTGATTTAATATCAAGTTACGGAATTGCCAGATTCAAAATTTGGGGTGGGAAACGCATATTGGAAATTTGGAAGGGCCTCACGAAGCGATACCCTGTGACCAATTTAAGGAAATCTATATTTCCACACAAAAAGGCATTCGAGAAAAGCTTGTAACTTATCGATTTATGGAAAATGGGAAGGCATGGATAAGTTGAAATCAAGCTTGACATATGCTTATTGTCTAGTCAAGTCTTTTTTAACAGATAACTGAAAAAAGCTATGTTGGTAACGCTGTTAATGCCGGTCAATAATACAAGTTATTATTATACCCCATTTTAACAATTTAAATATTTATAGGGTATTTAAAAGAAAACAACAAAAAGATGTCGCTAATCCCAAATGAGAAATTCTGTTTGAACAAGGCTTTGAACAGCTTTGCCCAGGCGAATAATGTTGTTAACAGACTCTTTTGCGACATGGAGTTGGAGATGGTGTATAAATAGGACGTTGAAAAAGTAAGGCATGCTTTGTGCCAAGTGTGTGTGTATTGGCCAAGTCTGTGGGTAAAGCGAGTGGTAAGTTGAGTCGCGGCAGTTAGCCGCCAGTTGGAGTTGTTTTTAGGTCGTGATTTGCGTGACTAAGTGATTACGTCACGCGCTCATCGCCGGCACAAACACATACGCAAATGGAATGACATGTATTTAAAACGCAAGTGCAACAACAAATCGAATATTTCTAGCTGCTTGTATGTGTGTGTGTGCGCGGCTTTATGCGTGGCACAGTGGGATAGTTGAGCTTTTTTTTAAATTTCAAACTTTAAGATTGGGCGTACAGAGTTATGGGATTAGGCGATCGTTTCTAGGTTTATGATATTATTATATTTGTCTTGCATAAAATTAAACCAAAAATTTAAAGCTACGAAGTTTTACCTAAAAGTTAAAAGAGTTGTTGTAGTGTTATACTGCGCGCAAGAGCAGTGTGTAATAACTGTTATATTAACAGATTCGAGCTCTGCTAAATCAAACGAAATTTAGTCTGTAATACGGGCCAAGTCAGCCATAGTACGTTGGTCAGTCGCTTTTGGAAAAACAGGGCCAATTGGAATGTTAGCCAAGCCCGCACACACACACACACACACACACACACACACACACACACACACACACACACACACACCCACACACACACACACACACACACACACACACACACACACACACACACGGCATATATACACTCGTGCTCGTATATTGGGGAGGACACTTGGCAACTCTGAAAGGTGTTTGGCGCGTCGCTGTCTCTGCCGCTGCATGATGTCATCGGTGCGGCACTGGCTGCCAATTACGACACACACGCACACACAACTACGCACACACGCACGCATACTCGTCGGCATACTTACGTAAAGGATAAGTGCGTGAGCTGCCAACAATATACATATATACATAAATACAGTTGTTTACAACCAATTAGATACAAGGGCTGTGCTTCAAATTTTTATCAGTTTTGCTATGCATTATGCACAAACAATTTAGAAAAAAAAAATAAACTTTAATTGTTAAAAGTAAACCAAAGTTTCGACCACACTTATAGTTATAGTAACTTTAATAGGTATATTCAATTCCAAGCTTACTTTTGCGCGGGAAACTAATAAAAATGGAAGAAAATCTAACTAAAAACCTTTAAGTCTAGAATAAGCGAGAACTTTAAGGGTTTTTGACATGCTTTCAAATTCAAGTAATCAATTTAGTTTTAACTTTTCAAGACTTTAGACAGACAACTGAGGCAAGTTTCATTTTTCTTTCAACTGCTTTTAATTATATTCTTTTATATATTATTCTTCGATTGAAAAACTCAGAATTAATAAATAATAAAGTATACTTTGTTTCTAGTTAGTTGCCAATAGCTGTGCACACAAATATGCAAAGATTCGAAACAAATATAAATGTCTTGGACCAGTGTGCGTATGCGTGTGAAATATTTCGTTTGGCTTTTTGATGAATTTTTCAGCACTTGTCAGGTTTTTTTTTTTGGTTCTTCTTGTTGTTTATTTGTCTTCTGTGTGTCGTTGTGTGTGTTATATTTACCGCTATCAGCGCGAGCGTAATGACGCCATAAGAAGGCCGAAATACAGCCAAAGCAAGTGAGAGAGTGCTGGCTTCAAACTCGACTAGAAAATACCCTAAAGATTACTTAAACATTGCCATATAGTATGCAATCAAATTCATAATCTATAGCGGAAAGGAGAAAATAAACTTTTTATAAAGTTCTAGGTAAGTGCTAAGGTATATTTAAATTTCTACTCTAGTTCGCATAATCAGCGATACTGTTTTGGTTATCGATCAGATGAAATATTGACTTAATCTGTGCTTATATATACACAATATATACTTGGCAAGTTTTAGACATCGACAAACATGACTCGTCTTTTGATCCTGATTCAGATTATATATACTTAATAGGCTCGTTGACGCTACCTTTTGGCATGTTACATACAAGTGCACGAAATCGTTATACCCCCTGAATGCCTATTTTCAATGGGCTTAGGTTACGAAAAGGGCAGCCCACAAAAGTGAGCTATATTTTAGCTATATGTGTGTGCGTGGGTGTGCATGTGTGTGTGTGTGTGTGTGTATGTAAGTCAGAGTGTGTGCTCCCGCATAATTAATAGGCATTTAATTAGCATTTAAGCGTTTCTTATGAAAATCAATGGCGAAAATCCGCAGGAAGCACTCGCGCCGTTGTCCTTGCCGGCAAACGCGTGTTAATATTAACATATTTATACTTATATATGTACTTATTTATTATGAAGTCTAAAACATTAACATTAACATTAATAATTTCAATTACAATTTATTTAAACTACAATTTCATTTTCCACCAATTGAGCTTTCAATTGATTTTGTGCTCCCACTTAACACACATAAATGCATACATATATTTATGCATAATTACAAGGTTCCTGGAAATTGAACAAAAAACGTACTTGATATACTTTTGCTTGGGGTATTTTAGATTACTGTTATAGCTTGTTCCAGCCGAAACTGAACATGGATATATGCAAATAAATATATATTTGTATTATAGGTCTGGCTTTAATATTTAGACATTTTATAGATATAAGTAAAATAAAGTTATATTAAATAAAAATAACCAAACCGTACAGAGTATATACTAGTCGGCAGCTGTTGACGTTAAGGTTTCCTGTACATTTTTTCCATTTCATGTGCTTAACGCTTTACAAGCATCATTGAAAAAAGACGATTTACAGAGTTAAATCCCACTTGGCTTTCATTATAAATGTGGATGGCAAGTGGAACTCATGCGATTTAAACTGTGGCACAGGCAGACATAAAGCTGTTGGCAAATAAAAGCAACCTTTAATTGGCGGTCTTTGCGGAAATATAATATATTTTAGTATATTCGATGTCATATTGACTTAAAACAGCGTATAATTTTCCTAATCGATAGCAAGAAAGTGATGGAGTGGAATTTTGTTAGGCAAAAAGGCGCGTAATATTAAATTTTGTGCGATCCGAAAGATTTTATTGCTGTAATATTTAACTAACTTTTTATTGGCCTACTTGCACTCTAGTAGACTGTTAAAATGTTGATGTTACATGTTACTCTCTGCGGCATGCACATGGAATCGACTGACTGTGGATGCCATGTGGGCAGTGAGCGGCAATTGGCCAATGCATGGAAACTGCAGCGAGTGCAGCCAGCTGCCGTTCATCGCCCGCAGCGCATTGCAGTTAACCCCGAAAAACAATGAAGTAAATGGCATCAGCAGTCAAACACAAGACGCACACAGACACACACACACACACACACACAATTTGCATGTTGTGCTCCATTTAGAGGCTGTTTGGCTGAGTGCTTGCCAAAAAATCAGTCAACTGCATGCAGCATTTGAGCAAATCGCGTGCCGTACATTGACTCAACCCACTGTGCACCACCCGTCGCCGTTTGCCTACCTCCCCCCCACCCCCTCCCCCATTCATCCCCCCTTAAGCAATGCGCTTGCCTTGGCTCTGGTGCAGCTGCACTGGCACATGTTGCTTGCATGGGACAGGGTGACTGGCTGGGGATGGGTTGAGGCGTGCGGATGTCTGCCCCACAAATTGACTGTGGCTGAGAGTTGAGCGCCAAGCGTTTGGCTTCGTGGCATTTGGATGATTTCTGCCTATTTGTGACCCCCTTCGGCACCCACGGTAGGCCTCATACCACACCAGCTCCCAAGCACCCAAGCCCCCAAGCCCCCAACCCCTTGCCAGGCATTTGCTGTTTGGCTACCATTTTGTGGACTTTAATCGCGTGTTTGCTGCACATTTTAACGCTCGTTGTCGGCATCGTCGGCGTTGCTGTTGTTGTTGTCGTCGTTGTCGTTGTCGTTGTCGTTGACGTTGCCGCTGGTTGTCAAAGCAACGCAATGAAACACGAAACGAAATGCAAAGCACAAAAAATGGCTCTATGGGGTAATTGGTGCTGACTGCGGGGGTATAAAGACAGTGTGGCGAAATAAAGGGGGGGGGGGGGTGGGATTGGTGTTTGGGGCGCTCGTGAATGGGTCGGGGTTGGGGTTAAGCTGCGTTGGCAAATTGCTCATTGCGTTGATTTTGACTGCGGCTGCAAAAGATTTTTGCTCAATGGGTGGGCGTTAACATTGCATACTTTAAGGCAAGAGAAATAATGTGCATCTGTTTATGTGTGTTTGTGTGTGTTTGTGTGCAGCAATCCCACGTTCAATGAAAGCATTTTATAATTTAGATTTTCACTTTGTGAAAAATATATAATGCAGTTTGCAAACCTCGGCAACAGAACAAGGAGAATTTAGTGTTTGTCTTAGCAGAGAGTCAGATAAAAATCGTTTTTAAAACGTGCATGAATCTCTTGAATTCATCAAATTAAACTATTTACCAAAAGTAAAAAAAATCTTGTACAAACTAAACCTAAGCTCACAAGGCTCAAATTTAACTTGCAAAATTACTACAACGATGTGAAGCAGCAAACCAAAAGCAATCGACAATTGCATTAAATTGTTTTATTCTGCATATGCTTAAACATTTATAAGATATAAATTTGATATCTTTTGACATTTTCTCTAAGAACTTGGAACATGCAACAAAATTCAATGGCCTCTTCAATTTTACGTAATCAAAACCAGCTTTGTAGATGGAAATCATGCGTATTACTCGCACAATTCCTGGTATCCGATATTGCACTGCAGTGAATCAAGCGCATAACTCAGGAAATCGCAATAATGGTTTCCGAGAATACTAAAGTCCAATCTAGTCCATCGCAGAGCTCGAACGGACTTCGCCTTTTCCCAGCAATGAGTTGCAATGGGTCTCATTGCATTAATGAGATTGGTTTGTATTGCAATATTAATTAAAATAGTTTACTTGGAATTGGTAAGAGGTCGGTGAATGCAGGTTAAAGACAATACTTGGTTTATTTAAATGTCTAACAACATGTTTAATAATCAATCAATTGTCAGATAATATGGTTAGACATACATTTTTACATATGTTTGCAATTACAGAAAATTGAGGGACTTAAGAGTTTTTGAAAGCATAAAGTCTTTTTTTTTCTAACAGGTTTGCAGGGAAAAAACAATGTACGTATGTAAATATGCCCAAAACGTGCATTTGAATTTGCGGCATCTTTTTCATATTGAGAAGCTATAAAAAGTTAGTTGAGTGAACTTTTAGCAAGAATAAAAAAAAAGTGCATTGTTTTATTATAAAAAGTTAGTTGAGTGAAGTTTTAGCAAAAAAAAAAAAAAAAATGTATTGTTTTATTCAGGCGCAAAAGTGCTGAGGGGATTTGTGGGATTGGTGGGGGGAAGGACGTTAACAGAGATGCAATTAAGCCGTATGCTGCGTTGATACTCTTACGAAACCATATAAAAACCGCTTAAAGCCAGCACTGCTTTCAATGTTAGTGCAAAGGACCATTTTAATATTGAAATTTCTATTGCTCGTCGTGAAGTACATTAAATAAGAATTCTTTAGAATTTGCATACTTTTTTGTAAAGTACACATGTATATATTAAATAAATTCATACATACGTTCTGAGAACTTGTTATGTGCGCTAAAATATATTTGCGCTTTAAATGAGTTGCGTTACGAATTCAATTTAAAGCAAATCAGCTTTGATGCTTAAAAGCACATTTGATTTATTTATTTTGTATTGTTTGCAATATTCTCAGTATTTCATATTAAATTGCACGTTAAAAGCTCAAATCCGCATCTTAGCAAATCTTAATATACTTTGAGTTCCAAAAAAAAAAAACCTTAAGACCTTTGTCCTTAATGGACGTCGAGGAGCTTTAGAATTTCAGGGCAATGGGGTTCGGTGGAAATTGAAATGACAAGAATTTTGGCCATTGTATAACAAGTTGAATAAGAGAAGATGTTGAGAAATATTTGCAATGTGTTTATTATTAAGCTTGCGTCAAAGGGCTTAATTGATAAAGTTTTTGTTTGGTTGACAAAAAGTTAATATTTGAGGATAAAGATTTAACAAGAATAGAACAATTGAAAACGTAATAAATCTGCGAGGAATATGAAAACGTGTATTGCAATTCGTAACTTATTGCGAATTTAAATAAATTGTGGAAAATAAATTGATTTCATGGTAATTTTTAAGTTTTACATAATTTTGTGATATGCTTATGCATATATGCATATATATAAATAAGCGATTTAACGTACACGATGTACTTAAATATTATGCGTAATTACAATGACGATGGCGATGGCATAATTAGCCTTGTTATATTTACTATGGTGTTGGTTGGGCTCATTATTGATGTTGTTGTTGGTGTCGTCGATGGTTCGCCCAACTGTCAGCGCCCAACCGAAAGCAACAACAGCGGCAACAACAGCGGCAACAACAGCGGCAGCGGCGAAGGCAGCGCAACACGCGCGGCTCATAAACCAAATTTATGTACATTTAGTGCCCCCTTCCTTCCCCTCGTGGACAAGCTGGCTGCTCTGCCCTTGCCAGGCCAAACGACAAGCAGCAACAATGAGAGCAAGTGCAAAGGAAACGGAAAAGTTGAATAATGTAAGGTTATGTTAATACGAGTATACGATGACAGAAGAACGAGGAGAGACGGCGGGTGCAGGGTGCAGGAACACTCCAGGTGTACATTACACACACTCTCCGCCATTGGCTGCCAGTTAGAGGTCAACCTGCCCGCAACCCGAGCCGCCCATCAGACCGCACGCATCAGCAGCAGCAGCAGCAGCAGCAGCAGCGAATGGAGAAGGTGTAGCACCGAAAAGGAGCAGGAGCCGGAGGAGCACTACGTCGAAATGGAAAGTGCACTCGCACCCGCCCAAAGTCAAAGCAATTCGTCAAAGTATCGGTTAGTTGCAGGCATAAAATGGTATGCGGCACTCGAAATTGACTTGCAAATGCGTTCCGAAGTTGTGGCCATAAATTGCGAATACGCCAGCAAGGATTCCACCGGAAATTTGGGGTATAAATACATACACATTTTTAATTATATGAAAGGTTAATCGCTGTTGTGTTTAATGCAAGAATCAATCGCAATGCTTGTATGAGTATGTACAATTTAAATCAGAATTAAGCCATGCTTTTCTATGGGATTAAGGACTTACGTGGGGCTCAAGTATAATCGATAAGTGTCGCTCTTTAGTTTATGCTTTGGTGAGGCACTTGAAATAAAGAATATTTTACAAATATTGGGAAAACTTAAAGCAGGGCATCACACAGTCGACCAACCTTGACTGTAGTTTTGCATTAAACTTTTGTAAATTTGTGTTTTGCTGTGCATTTAATGCACATTTAATGTGAAATAAAATATTCGATAAAATGGACTGGAATATTGTGTGGATGGCATTTGATCTGAGAGCTATGCTTATTCATTAAAATGGGATTGTTTTGTTTGGCGAATTTTCTGTTATGCAGTTGGCTCCGGGGTCAAGCATGGGATTATTATGAACACAAATGTTTTCATAATTTTGTTAATTATTTACCACAGCACAGCACTCAGGCAATCATCATCGGAGCTCAGATTGCAATTTTACGATGTTGCGCTGGAGCTGCAAAATAACGGCAAACATTTGTTTTCATAAGGTTTTTAATTATGAAATGCATTTGAACATAGTTTATCTGCAAGGCAGGTCAATCGGATTATTTACACTTTTTCTGGTATTTTGTACTATTTTATCCAGTCCCGTCCATTAGATTCTCACGAAGCGCATTTCAAAGGAACACTTCAACATAATGGATTTTAATGAGATTTCAAGAAATATGATTGCAATTCAGGTGCTTCAATGCGTTACAATGCAATTGCCTTTGGCTGGAATTTAATTGCTTTACAGCAGCAACTAGTTTTGTTCAAGGATTGCGCTATAGTTAAAGACAAAATTAGAATGCCAGTTCAAACCGTTTCGAACCGGTTTATTTTTAACACACATTTACTTACACTCTTCGAGCAGCTTTCTAGGCAATCACTTTAGCCTGGCAACAGAACTGGAGATATCGAATTTCGGGCAAGAATGTGGTTGGCTTTAAAAATATCTTAGCTTATATACTCTACATATATATATGTATATGTACATATCTGTTGTATAGAGGTACATGGGCAGGTGCGAGTGAGTGGTTTATTGTATTTGTGTGAACAAAGGTGCGGTAATTTAGTCGTACACGACAATGTGATGGACGACAGATATCGCTGCATTGGGCCCCTCAAAGCACACACACACACACATACACATGGCTCCTCCACCGCAAGCCATATATGCTGCTGTTGCTGCTGTTGATGCTGCTGCTGCTGCTGCTGCTGCTGGCAAGCGTTGCCACTGTCAGAATGTCGTCATTGTTCATTCATGAAATGAGCGCCTTTTTAGTTTTGCCCAACATCAAAACAGCAACAACCGCAAAGGCTGCAAAATGAAATGAGTAAAAAAAAAACGAGGTACAAAAAGCAAAAAGAGCGCACCGAATGAAAGACGCGCGTGGCAAAGGAGTGCTGGATAAGTATATATATATATATGTATATATATATATATATATATATATATATATATATATATATATATATATATATATATGTA
>SCDZ01001554.1:0-11410 GCA_004143845.1 Drosophila lacertosa
AATAAAATAAATAAAATAAATAAAATAAATAAAATAAATAAAATAAATAAAATAAATAAAATAAATAAAATAAAAACATAGACTGCAGAGCATTGCAGAGAGCAGTAATGGCATCTTTTAAATCAATTTTTCTAATAATATTTGCCTTCGGCATCCTCGCCAAGATTCCATATGTTAGAAACCGGTCTGTTGCTTTTCGAGAGAATTGATTAATCTTACTCGCATATAGACATACTCGAACGTTCCCTGGTTTAATAACGAAGCGCTAAGGCGAGCACCTCGAACTAAACGAATGTTCTATAACACCAAATTCCAACATTCTATCGATCTCACTGTATAGCAGAGACTCTTCAGCAGGAGAATCCGGGTAAAAGCGCTGCTTAGCTGGCCTTGCATCATCTGTGTCGATTTCATGCTGTTGGAGCGAAGTTTCTCCCAGTTCTTGATAATACCATTTAAAAGTATGCGCTGTTGCTCTCTTAATGAAACGTTGTGCTTGTTGCATATGATTTTCTCTGATAAAGTTGGTAAATATATGTCGAGAGACAAGACCCTGGAGCTAAATGAAATTTTTTCCAAAAATTAATTCCTAATTTATCTCGCAGACTTATGGAAGATATTACATCAAACTAAATAGGCATTGTAATTCTTTTGTACTTAATATCAACCAGCTGCGTACTATCAACTATATGGGCATTCCCACCGTGGAAGACAGTTTTTATGGAATTGCTTCATTTGACAATAATCTGTAGTAGCTAGTGTAGTCAATGCAGCTTTCGTTAACTCCAATGTCCAAAATGCCCAGTTCTGCAAGTTCAAGGAAGGAGACTGCTGCATAGAACCGACCATCATCCGACTAATTCAGGTCTGCTGAAACTCATGATTTGCGAGTTACTTTGACTCGGCGCCAAAAGTTACGCAAGCAAATCGTTGATCTTTTCGGCCTGTACAGAATCGCACATGCGAATTAAATATCCTTCTTCTGGTTTCTTGGATGTTTTGTATAAAATGCCTGGCTATTTTTTACAATTGGGTTGATATCCGTGTCACGCAGGTTATTTGTCTGCAGATCTTCATACGGGTAAGCCATCAGGGACCTTCCGACGGCTGTCGGCGGATGGGCCCTTCCGAGCGTTTTCCAAGTTCATAAACAGTCTGACGCAATTGTGCAGTGCTGTGAACTAATACGTACAAGAGAGTTTGTCTGATTTCCGGTAATAAGTTCCTTGTTAGTTGTTGAACTAGTCCAAGGGAATTTAAAGTCGAAATGCTAATTTCATAAGTCATCAGAGTATGCATTAAACAGCTCTACCACTCTGTGTTTACGTGCTTCTGAAATATCTTTACGATACCTCCAGTACCATTCGCGGGCTTCTCCTACAAGTAATACGTGTATGTAAGGCACGATCTCTATAAAGAAACTCTTCGACATCCAGAAATTTTAAAGGGTCATCAAATTTACCACTCCATCCTTGACAATCTGAGTAATTTTCTCTGGTTTAAATTCGCTATGACGGACAAGCTGTTAAAGTGATGGTGCGTTTCTAGCTGACGCGGAGGGGCTAGTAATTGCGATATGAGACTTAGATTGAATGACGTCTCGATTTAGATTTAAATTAGACAGTTTGCGAGATGTCTGCACTGACCTTCCGTCGTCGATCGTAACGAGCACATCGTTGTTTCACATTTTTGGTTCTGTCTTCGAGGTTATTGTCTTGAGATTTTTTCAAAGACGTGAATAACGCAGAATATCCATGCGCTCCATTTTAAAAATTATCTGGTTGTCACGTCTTCGATTTACTACGAGCTCCATATACTTTCGATGTATATACTGATCTAGCTCGGAGTTCGGTATTAACCGGTTCTTGAAAGTCCTTAACATAAACAAGTTTCAGGAAAATGGGACATTGTAATCCACATTAAAAGGTGTGTTTTAATTCTTGTGTTGTGTTGAAGAAGTTACTTTGCTTGTCGCTTCAAATGTTCTTTATTGAATGATTTCTTTCAGTATATATTTTCTTAGGATTAGCTAAAGCCAAGGAGCAGCGCTGCTGGTTACGCTAGCACCGGAGTGGCTATATTATGTATAGCTTATATATATGTATATTTATATTTGAGGGGAAATGTTATGTGCGTTTCTGCTGTAGTTTGTCAGCCTGACAAAGCTGATCATGCATTTGTGATATATGGTGATCATATTTCACGAGCGCTTGAACTTAAATGTTTAATGTAAACACTGCGACAAAGTGTCACAGTGTATTGATTGTATATTTATAAACCGAACTGAGTACAGTAGATATTCGATAAATGCTCATAGCACATCTCCCTGCTTTTGAAAAATAACGTAATATTATGAAGTTATTTTAATATTAATGTATTTATTATTTTAATAAAAAATTATATGAAGATATTTATTTTTAAATTAAATTTTTTTTTGTATTTTTCTTTTGTAATAATAAATTTTGATCTGTAGAGTCGAGCATTGAAGATTTTTAATCTATCCTTATGTATGATTTGTTCTTTATTTTTATTATTTGAGATAACTAAATTATCTCTTTCTCATATATCTTCTACATTATAAGGTCCTATATATTGAAAATCTAGTTCTTTATCTCCTGATTTTAAGCCTATTTCTTTTATTTTTTTATCATACAAGATTTTATTCTTATGCTTGTTTTCTTCAAGCATTATCGTATCTCTTTTATATACTCTGAACTTACTTTCTTTAGCGTAATTTTATATATTATATATTGGTTCTATATTATTTATACTATTCAATTGTTTTTGTAGTTTATTAGTTTTACCAAATTCAAGGTCATATGGACAATAATTGTGTGCCATGGAGGGGGTTGTGTTAAAACAGTATACAAAATATTGAAGCCATACGGCCTTATCAGTTTTATCAACCGATATATACGAACGTATGTATTCATTAAAAGTTCTGTGACTTCTTTCTACTGTTCCAACTGTCTGATGGTGGTGCACAACTCATTTATAATTGAATTTTTTTATTCGGTTTCCATGTCCGAAATGAACCTCTTCATTCGACCGTACTTCAATATAAAAGATTCAAAAATAGCTTTAGCGACAGTGTTTGCGCTTTTATTTGCAATAGGAATGGCAACTAAATATTTGGTTAAGTCACGTATAAATGTGACTGCATATTCGTTACCATTCTCTGATTTGGGTAGTGGACCAATAGTATCTAGTATCAGTCTGTCGAAAGCATTGATTAGGGTATCTATTATTGTTAAAGGTATGAGTTGTTATTTTCGCTTTATGGCATTTTTGACATTTTCGTGTGTACTCAATTATATCTTTAGACATACCTTTCCAAAAATAATGTCTTTTGACCTTGGCCAAGGTTTTAGAAATGCCAGTGTGACCTCTGTCGGGTCACGCAGTCGCTTAATTTATATACTTAAGCTAACATATTCAATAGTCAGTGGTGCAGCTTAAAGTAACGCACATTATTGTATAATTTGTTTGCGCTGCCCACTGTACTTCTTCTAGTTGCTTTATGCTACTTTATGCTAAGCTTAAGTTGTTGTAATCAGGGCCAAGCTGTCAACGCTCTCTCGCTACCTTATCGCTCTCTCTCTCTCTCTCTTTGATTTGAGCATTGACCATTTGCGGTGCTCATGCCCTTATGCTTATTATTCAATTTCGCTTTCGTCTCGTCAGCTACTTTAAACTTTAAATTTGAAATATAATTATTGTAATAATTGCAACAGCTAATGAAAAGCTTATTAGCTAAACTACCTCCTTATATTGGATCATTACTCTTAATGATTTCAATTTATCATTGCCCATTTTCTTAAAAATATCAATTGAAACTTGTTCGAAGATATTATCCCACGGTGCCACTATGAGTTGGCTGATTTTATTTATACCGGCTTGCGTTTCAAGCCGTTGGAAAAACTGACCTAAGAATTCCTTTAGTACATATATCGCTAACATCATATCTTGCAGTAATTTTCATTCCATGTTGAAAGAAACATAGCTTATTTTTTACATGCAAGGTTACTACTTTTCGTACTTCGTCATTTTTAATGACTTCGTAAACGTTGGGCTTTGAAGCTTTTTCTAGAGATTGCCTATGGAATTCTACTTTTTCATTTTCTGCGCAGAGTTTTTGTCTTCTTTGATATCTTGTAGTGACATTTTTTATATTTCCAGTTATGTATTGTAATTCTTTAATAGTTATTCTTGATAACGCATCGGCAACATAGTTTATTTTACCCTTTAGATATTCTACTGTAAAATTATATTCCTCCAATTCAAGTCTCATACGTGTAAATTTAGAACTTGGGTTTATCATTGAAAAAAAAATAAGTGAGTGGTCTGTGATCAGTTTTGACAGTGAAATGTCTACCATAGGTATGTGGTGTAAAATGTGCTATTGCCAATGAATTGCTGCTTATTCTTGTTCAGTTGTGCTCTTTGCTGAAGTCTGGGTATTGTAGCAGAGTTGCATTTTGACAGTGTCCTGTCCATTCAAAAGGAATAGTCGGCAAAATTTTTAATAAAGCGTCTATAATAATTACAAAATGCGAAGAATCGTCTAGCGCTATCCGCATCATGGAGAACTGGGTAATTTTGAATAACATCGAACTTTTTATCGTCGCTAAGATTCCTTTATCTGTGCATTTATGTCCGAAAAATGTGAGTTCATGCATAAAAAATAAAAATTTTTCTGGGTGTAGTTTAAGATTATATTTCCTGAATTTATCAAAAACATCAGTTAGGTTATTAAACATATGCTTTTCGGAACAACCAATTACTATTAGATCATCCATATGAAGGAATGGTTGCGATGGTTCAAGTCCATAGAATGCTATAGTGATCATTCTCTGAAAAGAATTAGGTGCTTTCTTTAAACCAAACGGGAACTAACAAAAGTGGGTTGTTGAAAGGTAACACAGACGGTTCGACTATTTTATTGTCGATTAACTTTTGTAAATGTTCTTGAATTTCGTCTTTTCGACTATGAGGATCATCCTCCAATCTTAGCTTTTGTTTGTAGAAATGGTTTGTGGTTTCAAGTCCGTTGAGATAAGACAGTTTTTTCTTTTAATTCTGGATTAGTTTGAACTATTTCGTAGTTCGAAAGTGATTCAGATATAATTTTTTTTTTATTTACTATTTTGTCTGTACTGTTTGTATTCAGTAATCGGACAAATGCAGATAGAATTATTAAGTTATTACCAGAACTGTATGTTATTGGAACATAAATTGGAAAATTCAAATTGTTTGGTCTCATTATAAGCCAGTCTTCTGTGGGCTTGAAGTCTAATTGACAATTGAATTTCTTTATGAAATTAATGCCTATTATTCTATCACATGGTATTGCAAATTGCAAATCTACTATTTGAATATATTTGTCTGTCTGTATCTCAATTGAAATCAATCCTTTGGATTGTATTAAATCTTGGCAAATGCCTTGAATGCTGATTTTATTGATTTCCTAAATATCATAAAAGATATCAGAATTTTCTTTTAAAATTGAGATGTGTATGCCTGTGTCTATTATAATGGACATTACCTCTTCAGCGATAATTTCCATGATAACGCAAATTATTTTGTTATTTGCAGTGCAGTCCTGTCCTCTTGCCTCTATGCAATTGCATTTTCGTTACTTATCAAGTTTCTCGCGTGGCCCTTTAGCTTAGTCTTTATTAGAATAATTGCTATGGTTTCATGTGCGCCTTTTAAAGAATCAACATGATTCAATGGGTCTTTGAAACTTTGCAGATTTGTTGCCGTTCCATCGAACTCGGGTAGGAGTGATGAGGCGAGTCTTAAAAATTCTACTTGTGAAAGTGCCATGTTTTTGTTAGTAACGATTGTTTCGTCCAGTGTTTCAATTTCACTGTCAGATTCTGTGTCAATTATTGGCTTAGATTTGTACAATTCTTCGAGCTGACTTTCAGCTGACTTATATAGAGTGATCGTTTATTACCGATGTCACCTGCCCAATGGTCGTCAATACAATTGCTTTTTGAGTTTGAGTGCAATGTATTAAAGGTGAACAATCTAAATTGAAAGTTTCTATGTAAATGTATTCTAACTGGTTTATGCTTATTGGAGTCGCTGAGACTAATCGCTGAATTCTTTCACTGAAAATAGCATCCATATCATATACTTCTCTAATATCATTTAAGGTGGTCATAATTAATCTCAATATAAAAATATATTTGTATTTAATAATTTAATTCTCTTTTTTTTTTTTTGATATTGTTTGGAAAACTTTATTTATTTTTTTTGTTTATACTATTAATTATAATCGTTGTAATTGTTTTTTTAGACTTTATCTAAATGGTTTTCCTTACTTAAGTATTTTTTTCTTAGGCATTTGTTGTGTAATTTATATAATTAAAAGAAAATGTTTGGAGATAATATTACAACGATTATTATTAGTAGTATATTTGTAAGTTGCAAATCGACTGTGTTTGACTCTACTTTATTTATAAAATAGGCAGTGGAGTCCAAAGTCTTTGAATCAATTAAACCCATTCTGGGTATTTTTGAAATATTTTTATAAAATCTTAAGCCATATATATGTGGCTTAATTTCGTCTATAAAATTGTCTATACTTATACTAATATTATTCATTCTTTATTGTCTGCTACATTAATTTGCGATTGTAATGGTACATGAAGTGTGCTCATTTGCTTATTCTATTATATTTTCGCAACGTTGCTCAATTTTGACAATTTGGTTTTTGTTTGCAACCTAGTGCAAAATAAGTTTAAAAAAATTATTTATTTCAATAGGTTTAAAGATGTGCGCTCTTTATGGCGCTGTCGGTCCATTGGTTTTTGGGCTCGACTTCTTGCGTCGAGCGGTGCCCGCGCAGACTGTACAGGCTATTTTGCTGATGGGGCACCGGTGCTGGCTGCACAGGTGTATTCGCAATGTGGCAAATTCTATGGTCACTCGCAGTCTTTCAGGCAGATGCGTAAGTTAACATATTCAATATAATCATATTCAGTGGTGCAGCTTAAAATAACGCACTTTATTGTATAATTTGTTTGCGTTGCCCACTGTACTTATTCTAGTTGCTTTATGCTAAGCTTAAGTTGTTGTAATCACGGTCAAGCTATCGTCTCGTCTGCTGCATCGTGCATCGCTGTGACAAAATAAACCTATGATCGGAAATACACTTAAAGTACTATTTTCAACAGCTACTAAAAATGCTTATTAGCTTAACAGTGGAGGTTTTAAAATTTGTTTGTCTTTTTATTTTTAATTGCAGTGTAGGTGGTTGTGTGCGGCTGACTTTTTGATTTTTCTAGCTGACAGCACCGATTCTATGTGGTTAAGCTCAGCGTGGAGCTTTACCGATGCATTCCAATTTAATGGTTTGTTGCTGTTTAACAGCTTTAGCAACTCTGCCTTTCTTGTTTTAAGGCGTTGCACTACGCCGCCTCTTTAGCACACATACCACTCTACTTACTGCGTTACTACTTCTGTTGATGTTGCTGCCGTTGTTGCTATTGTTGTCCGGCCATCATTGATGTTCTCATTAAGTGTTTATTTTTGTTTGTTATTTGCCCGCAAGGGCTAATAGATGTTCCTCCTTTGATATTTTATTCTCCTTGTTGTTTTTAAAGTTGTTGATGTCCTAGGTCCTCCAGGTCCAATGTCACGGTCGCCATGTAATCCACATTAAAATGTATTTTTATATATTTGTGTTTTGTTGAAGGAGCAACTTTGCTTGTCGCTCCAACTGTTCTTTATTGAATGATATCTTATAGTATATATTTTCTTAGGATTAGCTAAAGCCGAGGAGCAGTAAGTTTATTTAAAAAAAAAAGTGATTTTATGTGAATGCATCAATTAAAAATGTTCTTCTCATATGTTCTGGGTTAAGTAAAGCGTGGTATCGTTTTAACTCCAATTCATATAAGAAGAATATAACGGAGGAGTATTTTCTGGTTCTGCCATTTCGATTGCGCAGTCAGTCCCGATCGCGCCAAGAGCCAAATTCAAAGTGACGACCGTTTCAAATACCACAGCTCATCTCCATGCCACTTCTTGCTCTCCGCTTCCCTCTCTCTCTTGGGCGACCGGGCCTCACTCGACGACTACACCGCTCATTAAGAGAGCTGACAATGCCGTCACGGTACAAGAACAGCAGAAGAGATCTCACTCTCTCAAAAAGAAGGAATTCCTAGAATTCATGTCTTACCAGGAACCAATGTAGCAGCTGCGTATTATACTACAACCAAAACTGAGCGCCAAATAACCTTAGCGTTCATTGAATTCAAACTCTTCTGAGAACTGCGACACGGCCTTCCTGACCTGCACTCGTCCTCGTGTATGCGTGATTATAACCCAATAAGCTTTACAACAAAGCACTATTCCTTTCACTTATTTATTGACATAAACTTCCAATCTAAATAATTTAATTGTTTCATAAAGTCTCACACAATAGTTCTTGTAAAGCATCCACACAGGATTTACACATACGCTCCCGCAAAGCATCCACACAGAATCATGGTGCAGACGTATACATATATGCTCCCGCCACGCATCCACACAGGATCGTGTTGCAGCCATACACAAACAACACAACTTATTCTTCTAAAGATCTTGCCCCTTCGGGGCTAATTATTTTCATCAATCGTACGATCAAATTCTTCATCAATTTCCGCAAGTATTTGTGTATTCGGTAAAGACCGCATATGTTCGTGTGCATATTTATACTGCCGTTTACTTGTTAACGACTATAGTTTATATCTATCTCCCTCTAAAACTTTAATAATTTCAAAAGGCCCCTTAAATTTCGGATCTAGATTCGTATGATTTCTCTCTTCATTTATAATTAAAACATAGTCACCAACCTGGTGCTTTACAATCTTTGCTTTATTTTCATCAAATCTCTTTTTCTCGTATTGGTCGTTCCGATCAATATTTTCTTTGGCTTGCCCTCTAATTTTATCCCTATCTACATATTATCTCCTCTTCTTCTGTGATAGGCAACAAACCAAATGGCCTACCTTCTCTGCCGATCATTAACTCCAAAGGAATTACTTTGGTGACACGGTTAATTGTACTGTTAATGGCTAACTGGACTTTTAACAGCGCATCTTGCCAGGAGCGCTGACTTGTCTCGACCGCTGTTAGCATACTTTTAAGCGTACTCATTACACGCCCGACTTGCCCGTTGGCTCGGCTGGCGCCAGTGGCAATCAAATGAAGGTTAATTTTCTGGGAAAACTCGCGGAATCCTGAACTAGCAAAATATCTACCCTGATCGGCAATCACACGCAGATTTCATGGCTCTCACACAGTTTTCCGTATCTAAGCTCAAAGTGTGGTACAAATATACGAAGTTAGTAATACGTCTATAATAACAATGACATAGTCCTTTTGGTCGTTCTTGCCACTCAATTTCCCTGTAATATCGATATGCAGAGTATGCCAGGGTTTATCTATTTTCGGAATCGGATTGAGTTCTGCCTGAACTTTACCTTAAGAGCCTTTGAATATTTTGCATGTAATGCAATTTTCTACAAAACGCCTAACATATTTTGACATATATCTAGTGTCTTCTCCCAACCCAAGTGCAGCACAGCTTCGTGTACGTGGTTTATTACATCCCATCTGTAAGCTCTGAGTATTACGGGCAGACAACGCGTTCTTCCGTTGCATTGGATTTTTCGAAGAAGCATACCTCTTCTCAGCTTATAAGTTTTAAGTAAATCTTCCTCTAATTCGTCGTTACGTAGCTTCTCAATTATTTCAGAAACTTCTGGATCTCGCTGTTGTTCGGCGAGTAGCCAGTTGTCGGAGACCCCAGTTAAATTTATGCACTTCTCGACTACCTTTTCTAATTGGGAATCCGTTTTCCCCTTTACTATATCCAATGCGAAACTGAAAGGCCTGCAAGTACCCCCACCACCGATGAACCCTCGGCGTCAATGTTGTCTTGGAACGGCTCGCCCTCAATGAATCGCAGTCACTAAAAATCACAAATTCGAGTCCCTGCAAATAATGCCTGAAGTATTTAACAGCGTTCACCACTGCAAAAGTTTCTAACTCGTATGAATGGTATTTGGACTCAACTGAAGTTGTGCATTTGCTATAATACTCGATTACATACGGTTTTTTTATCTATTCGGTGCAACAAAATGGCACCATAACCAATCATACTTGCATCTGTATGCAACTCGACAGGGTGTTTGGGATCGAAGATGGTCAGTACTGGAGAACTAGTCAAAATTTCTATTATTTTCTGCCTTAGTTGTTCATGTTCGTCTTTCCAGGTAAGTTCCTTGCATTTTTGAGAAATTAGTAAAAATAATAATTTTAATAACTCTGAAAATGTTGGCACAAATTGCCGAAAATAGGAAGCCAATCCTATAAACTGCCTTAACTGCGATACCGTCTGAGAATGTGGTAGTTCCACAAGTGATTTTATTTTGCGACTATTTGGTCGTATTTCTCCCGCGCTAACTTCATAGCCTAGGTAATTTATTTTCTGTGTGAGGAATGTACACTTGTTTATGTTAAAGGAGAAACCGGATTCCATTAAGATTTGGAGGACTTGATCTAATCTTCCCATTGCCTGTTCTTTCGTTTCTGCAACTATCAAAACGTCATCAATGTAAACAATAACAAAGGTATGAGCGAATGGTCCCAAAGCATTAATTATTACGCGTTGAAACACCGATGGCGCGTTTCTTAACCCAAATGGCATGGCGAGAAATTCATACTGCCCCTCAGGCGTTACAAATGCCGTACGTTCGACAGAGTCCGTGTGAATTGGAATTTGATAAAAGCCACTAGCCATATCTAAGCAAGAAAAGAAAATAGCAACGGATATTTATCTGCCACCGTATTTGCGTTTAGTTCTCTGTAGTCTACGCATAACCGATCTGTACCGTTCTTCTTGTTGACCAGCATCATCGGACTAACAAAACGGGAACTACTAGGGCGTATAACTTTTGCGGACAATAATTCGTTAATCATTCGCCTAACATTAGCCTTTTCTTCTTCACTAAGTCTATATTGGCGACGCTGAACAGTTTTATGTGGATGAATGGGTCGTATGCTGAGCAGCCCTGTTGTTACTCGTGTGTGTGGAATGCCTTCTATAAACGACTTTGAATATTTCCCTAATTGTTTAGCTAATAAGAACAAAAGTTGTTGCAATAAGAACAAAAGTATATTTCGAATTTTAAGTTTTTATTTGTCGTTGCTATGCACGATGCAGCTGACGAGACGATAGCGAAAGCGAAATTGAATAACTATCAAAAAGGTCAAAGTCAATGTTCAAATCAAATAGAGAGAGAGAGAGAGAGAGCGTGGGCAGCTTGGCCGTGTTTACAACAACTTAACCTTAGCATAAAGCAACTAGAAGAATTACAGTGAGCAGCGCAAACAAATTCTACAATTAAGT
>SCDZ01001559.1:0-14536 GCA_004143845.1 Drosophila lacertosa
AAAAAAACCATAAAACAAAAAGTTAATAAATTAAAAAGTTAATAAATAAAAAGTGCAATACAACAAAATAAAAGACAAAAAACTAAAATTAATAGCAAGAAATTATTAACTAAATTATATCTAACAAATTATTTACAAAAATAATGAGCTTATTAAATAAAACCAAAAAACCAAAGACGGGCTGCGCGCAAAATTAAAGGTTTACAACGCGACAAATATTTTTTCAAGCGCCAAAAAACTTTACCGGTTGCAGCCAATGCACCTTATACATAAGCAGTGCAACGGTGCTTATATATAAAGGTTATAGTGCATGTGAATACATACTTGTTGTCGAACTGCTTGTAAGCAGTGTTTTAAACTGTTCAGTGTATCTTGTCTGTGAACGTTAATTTGCAAAGTTTACGTGTGTGTAAACTTTGAGTGTAATCGTGCGTCCACCTCAATTTCTCTCTATCGCATAGTTGTGTGTATAACGCGACACACAAACTAATGCATAAACACCAAACTTAAAAGAAAGGAAAAAAAAAAAAAGAGAGAAAAAATTCAAGATGGCTGCGAACAGCCAGAACACAAACACCAACAAAAATATGACAAGTGCGTGCGACGCGAGTGATCCGCTCTCCCTTTTTGACTTCCCGCCTCTGCCGAAGGCGACGCATGGAGAAACTGGACAACGAAAAGCAGATGCTCTTCAAACTCTGGACAATGGCATAGTCGATGCAGACTGCCATATTGTAATTGACGAAACAGATCCCGAATCTGAATGTGACGACCCATCTCCAAACCTATCTTGGATAGAAGGTGAGCAAACTATCGAGCCATCCGATGAGGAGTTGGCCGATGAAATTAAAAATTTTTGCATGTACAAAGTTCGTAAAATTGCCAATATGCCCCTGCAAAAATCCCCCGAGTTGACTAAGCATGTAGCTACTGCTGCTGAACTCAACTCTGAGAATAAGAGCAGCGCACCCACTGCCACTAACCTCAAACGAATTATGGGCAAAATCTCAGCTGGACATATCAGCAAAAAATACAAGCCCCACCGACGCAGCCTTTTTACAACAGCGGACTTAGCCGAGTCGGACGACGATGATGACATTATTTCCCTGCCCCCCCTTGCCTCCTTAAATCCCAACAAAAAGCTGCAGCACCTGCGTGTAAAACATATTCCCAGCACACACGCAGCAAATCCAGCATCAGCCATGACAACTGCTGCCGACGTACATGCCAAGCCAGGCATAATAGTCGAGACAGCAAAAAAAGGCTCCGACAAGGTTGGTGCCTCGGCTAAAGTTGGTGCTGTGTCTAACAACGCTCGCCCACGTGCTGACCAAGAAGCAGTTGAAGCTGGACCCGCAGATGACAAGGAATCAGCCAATGTTAGCACCGCAAGCTCAACCAAAGCAGTTTCGGCAAAAACTGCTTCCGCCAAGATTCCAGCCAATACTAACACCAACTGCACCAAGGAAGCAGTACCCGCAAGAACTGCTTACCTGAAACAATCAGCCAATACAGGAACCACCTACACGAACAAAGCAGTACACAAGGGAACAGCTTGCGCCAACAAAGCAGTCCAAAGAAGAACTGCTTACAATAACGAAGCAGTTCGAACCCGAACTGCTTACAACAACGAAGCAGTTCGAACACAAACTGCTTGTATGGACGTGTCAGTCTCAACTGGAACTGCTAGTGTGCACAAAGCAGCACATTTTGGAACTGCTTGTGCCACTAAAGCAGTCTCCATACCCACTCTTGCCTCTAAGGCAGCAAACGTAGCAGTCCCAACAGGCGCTGATATAGCAGGAGCTACTGGCGATGGCCAATTAAATAAAGTCGCAACAAACAAGCCGCCGGCAATCTTCCTACCAAAAGTCACGGATATGCAGGCCCTAATGGAAAAGCTGAGCGCCACAGTGGGTTCTAGTGGTTTTGTTACAAAATGCACTAACGACGACGGCGTCCGGGTTCTGTGTAACGACCTGGCCATTTATCACAAAATCAAAGCTGCATTATCCGCTGACAACAAAATTCCATCGTTCACACACCAGTTGCGCAACGACCGTGGGTTCCGAATTGTAATCCGGAACCTTCATCACACCACCTCTACGGACTGGATACGTGCGAGGCTCTCGAGCCTCGGCTACGGAGTCCGATATGTGAGTGTGATGAAACAACGGTTTACTCGTAAGCCACGCAATCTCTTCGAGGTGGAATTGGACCCAAGGACGGATGGCGGCAACACGGCCGTCTTGGACATCAAACAGTTAGGTTTCCAGGCTGTGACCGTAGAGCGGCAACTGAGAAGCATTGACCCAGTTCAATGCCATCGTTGCCAAGCTTACGGTCACAGTAAGAACTATTGCCGACGGCAGTTCGCCTGCGTGAAATGTGCAGGGGACCATGCATCCACGGCCTGCACGAAGGCACGGACGGAGCCAGCCAAATGTGCAAATTGCGGAGGACCGCATGTCGCCAGCTACAAGGGCTGCCCTGTGTTCAAGACTGCTCACGATAAGTTGAGAATCAACAAAGTTAGAGCAGACTTGGCCAAGGAGCAGCACCTGGGTGCAAAGCAGGTGCGTAGTGCCTACGCGACAACGCCCGGAGAAAATGGCCGCTCAAAGAGGAAGTATGCAGCCACAACTGGCGGATGGCAGCAAGTGTTGCCTAAACACAACAACCGCCAGGTATTGCACACCCCCCAATCCGACAGGAGACCGGCTCACAGAGTGGAGGAAGCAACTAGTGGGCATCGGCGCACTGTGGCAACAGTCGCCCAGAACACTACTCCAGCTCAGCTAACGCCGCCGAAGACACGGCAGCCGCCGAAGAAACAGCCAAAAAAGACGCCTAGGATGAACCAAAGGCACATGGAGCCTCGGTCCAGCAAGAAACCATCGTACAGCCAAGCACTAAGAGGTGGCAAGGCAGCGGCACGCAACAGCGGCCCGGCCGACGCGCACCTGCGCAAGCTGCAACAGAAGCTGCAGCTTGAACAGGAAGTGCGAAGTCCGGAGTCGAATCGCGTGGAGATGCCGCCTCGCCCAACTCATCACACGCCAATTATTCCGCCTACAGTACAAGTAGTACCAGCTCCTCCCTCTGAAAGTCAACTTGAATCTATAATGAAACAAGTCCTAGTCCAGAACAGGGAGCTGATCGACGCAATGAGCAAGCGCATCGATCAGCTCACCAAGCTAGTATACACCTTTGTCATAGGAAACAAAGAGAACAAGGACCTAAACAAAGGACTGCTGGAAGAAATAAAAAGGAACACAAGACAGACACTGGCCTTGAGCAACAACTGCATCAACAACATAAACAACATAAACAACGAGAATGACGCCACAAATGTATAGCACAACACAACAAAGCATAAACACACACTCCAACAAAGCCAATACAAACACTAACACGTTTCCTCTGTCCACGACACGATGCAATGCGCCTCTGCATGCGCTAAAAATAGTATACTGGAACGCCTGCGGAGCTGGTAACAAACTGCTAGAGCTCGAAGCGTTCCTGCACACTCAAGATGTGGACATTATGCTGGTCATCGAGACCCGTCTTGCTGCAAACTCCTCTGCTCTGGAGTTTGAAGGATACGAGGTGTGTAGTGCTACCAATCCAGAGGGGCATCGTAAGGGAGGCGTGGCAGCGCTGGTTAAACGGGGCATTAAACACGTCCCCTTGCCTCCTGTTGAGATGCCTTTTCTCCAGTGCGCTCCGGTGCTTGTATGGCCCCCAGGAGGGGGAGAAGACACTGTTGTTGTTGCTCCGGTGTATTGTGCCCCGCTTTATAAGTGGGTGCACAATCAGTTCTTTAGGTTCCTTGACGGTGTGCGGAAACTCTCCCACGATGGCAAGATGTTGATATGCGGCGACTGGAACGCCAAACATCAGTGGTGGGGTTGCACACGGGGCTGCCAAAGAGGCAAAGAACTTCTTAAAGCTGTCCACAGCTCAAGCTGGTACGAGATCCTGGCCACTGGAGGTGCTACGCACTTCCCCTTTGACCAGCGTAAGCAGCCGTCAGCCATTGACTTTGCTGTTTACGGTGGTCTGGGGAACTGGCGTTTGCACACTTATTCAACAGTGGACCTGGACTCGGATCACTTGCCTGTGTACATAATGCTGCAGAGCCATTCTCTGCCTGACCCAGCTAGAGCCCCCAAAAACCGAAGGAGATTGCTGTCAAGAAATTCGGACTTGGACATTTTCAGAGGGTACCTGGACCAACATTTAAACCTAAATATAGAGGTTAAATCTGGAGAGGACATTGAGGATGCAGTTGACCTTCTAGTGGCCAACATTGATGCTGCTGCAACCCTTGCAAATGGTCCGCGACATCGACTGGACACAAACACAAGGCAGCCAACTTCAGCAAGCAATCGCCCAGCCCTTAGCAAACGAGCTCGGAAATTGCTTGCTCTGAAGAAACAGCTTCGCAAGGCATACATGACCTTGCCATCGTTGCTAATCAAAGCACGATACAAGGATATGCAACGCCGACTGCGAAAGGAGCTGGCTGCCTGTCGTGCTAAACGCATTGGCCAACTTTTCAGGCGCATTGACGGATGCGACCAGTACAGCCTACAAAAGCTCTGGCGGCTAACGAGGGGATTGAAGCGACAACCAGAGCCAAACTGGCCACTGCTGGCCACTCCCGCCTCTGGCTCTGGTCCAAGTTTCTGGACAAAGACCAGTTCCGAGAAGGCGGAAGTGTTTGCCAGCCATCTGGAGGAGCGTTTCAAGCCACAGCATAGGAGCACTGCTGAGGAGAGGCTAAAAATGATGGACATGGCAAAAGAGGTCCTGAAAAAGAAAAATAAGAGCCAGCAGGAAGATAATTCAATCTACTCACCTGATACTCCGTCTCCGTTCCGAGCCATAAGCCCGAGTGAGCTGAAAAATGAAATTTGCATGCTAGAGTCGAACAAGGCTGCGGGTGCAGACAATATCGATAATTCGGTAATAAAAAGTCTGCCCCACAAAGCGGTCTTGTTCCTCCTTAACATATTCAACTGCATGCTCAGATATGGACACTTCCCTCGGCAATGGAAAACAGCGATTATTCGCATGATCCGGAAACCAGGCAAAGTCAAAGCCTCAAACGTTGGATCCTTTAGACCGATAAGCCTGCTGCCCGGCTTCTCGAAGATCTTTGAGAAGCTGCTGATGAGCAGACTGTTTGAGGTGGAGTGCTTTGCCAATGCCATTCCAGGGCATCAGTTTGGATTCCGGAAGGAACACGGAGCAGAGCAGCAACTGTGTCGAGTCACGCAATGCATCCTCAAAGCGTTTGAACAGCAGGAATCTTGCACTGCGGTTTTCATTGACGTCAGCGAGGCCTTCGACAGAGTGTGGCACGAAGGTCTGCTCAGCAAGCTCGCGATCCTGCTACCATTGCCGCTCTACAACATCTTAGCCAGTTACCTCAACAAACGAAGCTTCTCCGTGGCCTGCAACGAAGGTACCATGTCGAGGTTGGGCTGTGTAGAGGCCGGTGTCCCCCAGGGTAGCGTCCTGGGCCCGGTACTCTACAATGTGTACGCCTCGGACATGCCCATACCCTCAGGAAACGGTATGCTGCTTGCCACATACGCCGACGACAGCGTTATTATGTGCACGGAGAAGAACGAGAACACTGCATACAAGAAAATTAAAGAGTACCTCAGCCAGTTGGACTCCTGGGCCACACGATGGTCGGTGTCGATAAACGCCGATAAATCTGCGCACGTACGCTTTGCGCTAAGCAGATCGCAGCAAAACATGCAGCTCCTGACGCTTGGTGGACAAGGCATACCAGTGGTAAAGAAGCACAAGTACCTGGGCGTGATACTTGATCAGCGTCTCGTCATGCGCCACCACATAACAGCGCTGATCGGGAAAATGCGCGCAGGTATGATTAAGCTTGACTGGTTGCTCGGGCGGAACAGCACGCTTGCGAAGTCCTGCAAAGCACTACTCTACAAGCAAATAATAGCTCCACGTTGGCACTACTGCATCCCAGTCTGGGGAGCTCTTGCGTCGGACACGCAGTTCAGACGTATTGAAACGGCTCAGAACGTGGCCTTGCGACGAATTCTGTGTGCCTCTCGGTACACAAGAAATGTAGTGCTAAGGGAGAAGCATGGAATCCACACAGCCGATGAAATATATCACAAGTCCAGTGAAAGACTCGCCCTGTCGCTAACAACACACCCAAACGCGCTGGCACGGAGGCTAATAGCAAATCCTTACGTGCCAACGCGTTTGCGACGAACTCGATACTCCAACCAACTTGAGCTATATGTGCGACCCCTACAGCGACAGGCTGCTAGGCAACTGCCCGCCGTGGACTCTCTCCCTACGCTGCTGAGACTGGAGAATGATGCTGAAGAGGCCAGGAAACGCGCTGAAACGCGGGAAGAAATGTTCCAAAATGCTCAACGCCGCCTAGAAAGGCCCGTTCCACGTTTCGATGAATGGCGCATCAACCTCTACCGCCGCAAACTCAAAGCAAAAGAGTTGACTCTTGAAGAGCTAGAGCTGCTATGCGTGGGCCAACCGATGGGCGTGCTAAGATGCGTCCTTCCTGGGCCACCGCAGACAGCACTGCTGAAAGAATCTCTCACAAGGCTGGAGACTGCAACGTGCACGGCCCAGCTCCCCAACACAATTCAGCACATCTCCATGCCGAGGCCTATTGGTGAGCTCAGCCACCGTAGACAGCGGATAAGGTGCAATACTCTGCCTCCGCCTGTCATTGATCTCGTCAACGATACGGAGAATGTGGCTCACCGTACACCTGACCAGGACCTGCGACCTACCGAGTGCCCTGACAGCGATCTACAAGCCCTACACCCACGCGAGCGGCCCCATGAAGCGGTCTCGAACTCATCCCCTGAGACAGCCCTAGATGGAGCCACTGCTGGCAGATGCCTCATTGGCTCCAGATTCCCGTGCCAGCGGCACACGGAGCTGCTTCAACAGGGCCAGATGCACCCGGAACAGCCACTGCCACGCCTGCGGCACCGAGAAGAGGGAGCAACTGCGTCCAATACAGACGATTTTGAGTCTAGAGGTGCTGTTGGAGGATGCCTTCCTGGCGAACGCCACTTGGGCCAGAGGCATCTGGAGCAACTCCTGCCACGCCCGATGTCCCAGCAAAAGGTACATTCTCCATCCCTTACGGATGAAAAGTTGACCGGAGCTACCGACGGAAGTTGCCTCTGTGGCGCAAGTCGTCAGTGCCAGCGGCACCAGGAAGAGATCCTGCCACGTCCGCAGAACCTAACAGACGTCCGAACTGTGCCCCCCACGGACGACCATGAGGACGGAGTCGCTGCTGGTGGTTGCCTCATTGGCGCTAGTCAGCTGTGCCAGCGGCACTTGGAGCAACACCTGCCTCCCCCATGGCTACTGAAAAAGAGAGCAACTGCGTCCCCCATGGAAGATATGGAGACTGGAGTTGCGGATAGATGCCTCCTTGGCGAGCGTCTTCTGTGCCAACGGCACCCGGAGCAACTGCAGCCTTGCCCTCTATATTCAAAAATTCCACCTACCTCGTACTCCGTGGATGCTCATGAGGATGGATCCGCTGCTGGAAGGTGCCTCTTCGGCGCTCGTCATCGGTGCCAGCGGCACACGGAGCAGCTCCTGCCACGCCCACTGTACCTGCAAGAAATCCCAACCCAGTCCCCCATGGCTGCCCAAGAGGCGGGAGCCGAAGGGGGAGGATGCCTCTATGGCGCAAGTTGTCCGTGCCAGCGGCACCCGGAGCAGCTCCTGCCACGCCAGCGGAACCTAAAAAGAATTCCACCTCCATCCCCCATGGATGAACAGGTGACCGGAGTTGCAGATGAAGGATGCCTCTCTGGCGCAAGTCGTCGGTGCCAGCGGCACGTATCGCAACTCCTGCCACTCCCCAATTGCGTCCTCTTTGGATAACATAGAGGCTCGAGTTGCGGATGGGGGATGCCTCCTTGGCGAGCGTCCACTGTGCCAGCGGCACCCGAAGCAACTGCAGCCATGCCCACAAATTATTAAAAGTCCACCTACCTTGTACCCCGTGGATGACCACGAGGTTGGATCCGCTGCTGGAAGTTGCCTCTCAGGCGCACGTCATCGGTGCCAGCGGCACATGGAGCAGCTCCTGCCACGCCCACCAAATCTGAAAGCAATACCATCCCAGTTCCCCATGGATGCCCAAGGGGCGGACGCCGTTGATGAAGGATGCCTCATTGGCGCTAGTCTTCTGTGCCAGCGGCACATGGAGCAGATCCTGCCACGCCCACTGTACCTGCAAGAAATCCCAACCCAGTCCCCCATGGCTGCCCAAGAGGCGGAAGTCGAAGCTGGAGGATGCCTCATTGGCGCAAGTCGTCTGTGCCAGCGGCACCCGGAACAGCTCCTGCCACGCCCACCAATCCTGGAAAAAATCCCGACCCAGTCCATCGATGTTCAAGAGCCTGGAGCCGACGCCAAAGGATGCCTCCCTGGCGCTCGTCATCTGTGTCAGCGACACTCGGCGCAGCCCCAGACTCACCTGCAAAAAGGGGGAGGAACAACAAAGGTTCCTTTTATTGGAAACTTAACCGCAGAAGATCCGGCCGGCAAACTCCTCCTCCTGGATGTCGATCCTCCTCTGCTGCGGTCTCCAACGGGGATCCTCCCGCGCCGGCAGCTCCCGGTGCAGCTCCAAAATCCATCCTCCAGGGCGACGGCAGACGACGTTCCAAAACTACCGACTCCAGCCTGCAGCATGGACGACGACGTCCCACTGGAGCTGCTGCAGCGACGTATCCTGGATATGATGGATGACGATCCGGAAAATCCAGCGCAGAAGCGGGCTGCTCTGAGCCCGCAGCAGCATCCCGCAGTCCTAAAAAATAAAATAAAATTAATTAATTTTATAAATTCACAGAGCCACTCAAAATGCAGCCTACTTACCCAGATGTCCTCGGAGAAGGATGATTCCATCCCTGAGCAACCGCCTCCAATTGACGAGCACCTTCTGGACACCCCAGAGAGGCAGCCGATACCGAACCCAACACATGGTCCACGGTCACAGCTGCACACTGAGTGTGCCCAAAAACACAATTGGCGGCAGTTCGCAGCAGAGACACCGAATGCTGTACATGGATCCGGGACCCGGCAACCTACAGTGGTACGCTGTGCCAAGCGTATCCACATGCTGGAGGAAGCCTCCCGGACCCATGGATGCCCTGAAAATTGGTGGGATAAGTGGACGCATGTGCAAAAAAATTTGCATATATACCACTTACCTGCTCAATTTGCGACACACTGGCCACCAACTTTCCATGCGACGGCTAGAGGGGATGGCGATGGATCATCTACCAGCATCCAGTCCAAGCGGAGAGGCACATCCCGAAGAGCTCCAAGATCAGCACGGCGACCAGCAACAACATTGTTGGCGGCCGTGCTGATACTTCAATTAAGTCCCGCGCTGGTGCCGGCACTTACGTCGCATCCAGTGGAGCCGCCAATACCAACTGCGAGAGGTGGACTGCGGCGTGGGAGACTCCTCCTCCAGAATCCACTCCGAGTGCCAACATGCACCTGGAGGCCACACGTGCACTTGCGGCCAACGCACAGCTGGCTTAGATCTGCACATCGCAAGTCTAGGCCTCCGGAATCCGAAGGAACCAACAGCTGATACTTTAAAACTAGAATAAATAATTTATTAATAGATTAAGAATATTTATTTTGTTTTATGTCACTACGCAATACTTACCTTTAAGAACTGCCACAACTACAACAACGTTGGCGGCAGCACTGCAGCTCCATCAAAATGTCCAATTGCTTGCTATAAATCCTTGACCCTGGAAGAGGCTTCAGCTGTATCCTAGGAAATAAGAAATAATTAATTATAAGCTAATTTTATTATGTTAAATGTTAATTTTATGTCATACTTACCTTAAGAATATTCTCCACCAAACAAAAACACGCGGCCCACATGCAAGAAAATGCTAAAGATGAGAAAGAATCGATAGAGCCTTACTCAAATTGGCACGATGAACAAACATCGGCTCAAATTTGCGCGATGAGCACTCAAATTGCGCATTTTAATCGATACATGTATCGACTCAAAATGGCACGAGTACTCAAAATTGCGCTAAGTATCGATGCTCACTTTCTTGCGTACCGCAGCAACTCTGATCAGCTGATTTTTTCGCGCCACAAAAAAAAAGTGTGGCCTTAGACTTAAAAAAACAATGTAATTAATATTTCTAAGCTCATGTAAAACGAGAAACGAAATAAAATTTATTCTGCTGCGCACCGTCGCATGCAATACAAGTAAAAACCCCATGGATGAACAGGTGACCGGAGTTGCAGATGAAGGATGCCTCTCTGGCGCAAGTCGTCGGTGCCAGCGGCACGTATCGCAACTCCTGCCACTCCCTCCTCGAAGATGAAGACGTAGAGGTTCCATTGTACTCACAAAAGCCAAATCCGAGTGCACAAATGGAAAGTTCGCCAGAAATGTGGGTTATGTCGTCTGGTTCGCAGACTGAAAACCCACAACAGCAAAATAACACCATTAAACCTAAAGGCGATTTGTTAAATAAGCCAGTAAATACTCACCAATCTCTTAAAGAAGTTATTTTTCAGCAGCAACTAAAACTACAAGAAAAGTTACTACAGGAAAAACTACTTCAAGAAAAAAAGGCCAAAAAGCGCGTGTCAACTGTAAATTCAGATGCAAGCAGCAAAGTTATTAAAACTGGCTACATAGCTCGTCGTGAAACACCAGTTAATAATCCTGCAACAGCAAGCAAATACCATAGCAACCGTTTTCAATTATTATCTGATGTAGATAATACAAGCGACTCGGACATGGAGGAGATTGAAGCTTCTGTGAACATTGCCTCAAACAAAATTGCCACTTCTGGCTCTGGAGCAACTAGCCTTCCTGACAATGCTAATGTTATGCAAGCAAGCAAAGGCAAGCCAGTGCCATTGCTTATTCCTGATGTAAGTGACATCATGCCAATTCTTGAAGCCATTAATGGACTCATTGGAGAGGACAAGTATTACACAAAGCCGACTGCTGGTCATGGCCTGCGTGTAGTTTGCCAAGATGTAGATTCCTACCGAATTCTAATACGCTACTTCCAAGAAAGTTCAATACAGACTCATACATATCAGTTAAAACACGAGCGTGGTTTTAGGATCATAATTCGAGATCTTCATTGTGCCACTTCCCCTACCTGGATACGTGAAAAAATTACTGCTCTTGGCTACAAAGTTCGTTTCTTGAATGTGATGAAAAAACGCTACTCGAAGGATTTACTGGATTTGTTTGAAGTTGAGTTAGAGCCAAATGTTAACAACAAAGAAATTCTAAAACTCAAAAGGCTGGGTAATCAAAAAATTACTGTTGAACGCCCAATCCGATCAACTGATGCAGTTCAATGTCACCGATGCCAAAGATTCGGCCACACTAAAAACTATTGTCGTCGCCCATTTATTTGTGTTAAATGCAGCGGAAACCATCAATCAACAAATTGCTCTAAAGATCCAAATGTACCACCCAAATGCGCTAATTGCAGCGGCCCACATGTCGCTAGTTACAAAGGCTGCAAGGCGTTTAAGAATGCCACTAAGAGCAGAGAGCCCGTGCGTATACATAAAGTTAATAATCTATTAGCTGATTTGGGTATACAAGGCTTGCCCACTAAGAGAAGTGGGTTCCAACAACAGCAACTAAACCAGCGGCAAAATGTATTGCTGCAGTCTAAACCAGCTCAAAGAATAGCTAATGCAGCTACAAGCTACGCAGCAGTTGTTAGAGATAATCAACACAAAACAAATAAGGCCCATGTAGTACAACAGAAGTTAATTAGTCGAGGACAGGCTAGTTCCCCGACACAGACAGGACATCGCCAGGAACAACAAGACCGAAATCTTCCAAATAAACAGCTGGATGTACAACAACCCTTGCTGTCATTAAATGATGCTGGGCAGCAGACAACAATGCGACTAACATATGGAAGCCGCAGTAATAATAGCAACAATAACATAACTGATCTTAATAGAAAGTTAGACTTGCTAACGACTCTTATGTTAGAAGAGCGCGAACAACGTAATCCACTGCCTTCAAACGTAAGCATGGAACGTAAACTTGATAAACTTTTAGTTATGCTAACAACTTTGACTAGCTGCTTGCTAGCCAAAGAACAAGTCAATGAATATAAAAATGTCTAATTATTCTAGCAGAATAAAAATAGCATTCTGGAATTCTGCTGGAATACTAAATAAAATATTAGAATTAGAGACATATATTTTCCAACAAAAACTGGATATTATGATTATTTCAGAGACGCATCTCCACACTCATGATAATTTGGAAATAAATGGATACTATACTTACCTTGCGAACCATCCATCAAACCGCAGACGAGGAGGTGCAGCCATTATTATTAGACGCTCCTTACAACACATAGCGTTACCACCCATATTAAGCATACAAATGCAAAGTGTTGCTGTATCCATTACTCTTCTTGGCGGTGTTAATATAACAATAGCTGCTATCTATTGCCCCCCGCAAATTGCCTGGACGGAAGAAGTCTTTGAGAACGTATTCAAAGACCTTGGAACAAAATTTATCATTGCTGGAGACTGGAATGCAAAAAGCTACTGGTGGGGTAATGCTAGATCGTGTAGTAGAGGTAACATGCTTCTTAACTACATTCAACAAAACAACTACGACATACTTGCTACAGGTGCGCCTACGCATTTTCCGTATAACAATCGTCACTCTCCATCTGCCATAGACTTCGCGGTTTATAGAGGTGTTCGACGAGAGCTTCTACAAATTACATCCACACATGACTTAGGATCTGACCACCTACCTTTGCAAATAAATCTTTTGGATAAACCAGCTGTTAATAAATCCAAATGTTACCTATTGCCTTTGTATGCAAATGTTAAAAAATTTCAGTTATGGCTAAATCAACACATTCTCTTGAATACGGAAATATCGTCTGGAGAAGACATAGACGACGCGGCCAGTATTCTTGAAAACAACATACAACAAGCAGCCAAATTTGCCGGAAGTCAAAATCAGGAAAATATAGCCGAGCAAAAACATATCCAGCTAAGTAGACAAATTATTAAAATGATTGCAGCAAAGCGTTTGATTAAACAGTTTCTTCTTGAAAATCGCAACCCACTAGCCAAACAAATACATAATAAGCTAGCAAATCGAATTAAGAAAGCCATAAAAGCAAGTAATGACAGGCGTACGGACAGGCTGCTAGAATCTATTGATTCGACTGATAGGTATAATATGCAAAAACTGTGGCGCCTCACAAACAACATAAAGAGACAACCAGCACCAAACTTGCCGGTGAAACAGTACACAATTGCCAACGACGGAAACGGCCCCTGGTGTAAAACTACATTGGAGAAAACTGAAGCTTTTGCACAACATCTGGAAGAAAGATTCAAGACTAATATTACCACAACAGCTGAAGACAGAGCACTAATTGAAAGTCTTGCTTTAATCCCAACAAATTCAGAAATGCTTACTTTTCGCCCAATTACAATTGCTGAATTGCAAATAGAAGTTAAAGCGCTCAAAGACAAAAAATCGCCAGGACTGGATGGAATCGACAATAGAACAATAAAAGCACTGCCACAGAGTGCTCTTCTGTACCTGTTAAAGATTTTCAATGGAATGCTAAGCTTTGGCCACTTTCCAAATCGCTGGAAATGTGCTGTTGTTAGTATGGTACCTAAACCAGGCAAGCCAACGGAACAATTGGCTTCTTACAGACCAATTAGTCTACTTTCTGGATTCTCTAAAATCTTTGAACATCTTCTATTACGCCGAATGTACGAGTGCTCTGCCTTCACAAATGCCATTCCAAACCATCAATTTGGTTTCCGCAGTGAACACGCTGCTGAACAACAAATTGGTCGGGTCACAAAGTTCATATTAGAAGCGTACGAATACAACAAATTCTGCTCTGCAGTCTATATTGATATGCAGGAAGCTTTTGATAGAGTATGGCATACTGGACTGCGGTATAAGCTAAAACAATTTCTTCCAGAAGTCCTGTACAGAATCATCTGCAACTATTTAAAAGATAGATCCTTTGTTGTTGAATGCAGTGGCGGTACACGCTCTAGTTTGAAGCAAATCGGCGCTGGAGTACCACAAGGTAGTGTGCTTGGCCCAGTACTATATAACTTATACACATCTGACATGCCAATTCCATACTTAGCAAATGCTCCTTTATACTTTCAAAGCAGAATGTTGATAGCCACATATGCTGATGACACAGCAATTTTGTCATCAGGCAGAACCATTAGAGACGCTAACGATAAGCTGAATGATTATCTAAGTAACTTGGCAACCTGGACAAAAAAATGGTGCATTACAATAAATGTCAGTAAAACAACTCACATATTACATACGGTTCGTAACATCAATGGGCAACCTCAGTCTCAAACTCCAAATGTATCAGGTCAGCTGATAAGTAGCAAGACAGCGCATCCGTACCTAGGTATAACATTTGACACT
>SCDZ01001577.1:0-13691 GCA_004143845.1 Drosophila lacertosa
AGGGTATGCAGGGTATGCAGGGTATGCAGGGTATGCAGGGTATGCAGGGTATGCAGGGTATGCAGGGTATGCAGGGTATGCAGGGTATGCCAGGTTATGCAGGGTATGCCAGGTTGTAAAGCATATGCAGGGTATGCAGAGTATGCAGGGAATGGTAGCATAGGCAGGGTATACCAGGGTATGCAGGGTATGCAGGGTATGCAGGGTATGCCAGCATAGGCAGGATATGCCAAGTTATGCAGGGTATGCCAGGGTATGCTGGGCCGATGACTCACCGCGTGGCGACGACGTTCTCGCGTCCGCTGTGCGTGCTTCGCATGCCGCCGCCGGAGTCGCGAATCGCCTGCAACATGCGCACGTAGGAAAATAGGATAAAGACCAGCGAGATCGTATTGATGCAGATGAACAACAGCGCCGAGTACTCCCAGCCCTAAAGGAGAGAGGAGAGTTGAGCACTTGCCAGCTTACTCCCTGGTGGAACTCACCTTCGCGTAGGGATCGTGAATGTGGAGCGACAAGCAGACGCCGTTGTTCCCATAGAAATGCGTTCCAAAATAATCGTTGGGCAGCAGCGGAGCAGCCGCCAGGGCAAAGCTGAGACCCCAAACCAGCAGCAGACGCAACACGATTCTGAAAGCAGACTAAGTTTAGACTCTTCTTCTTCTCCTAGTTGATTTTTTGACCCACCTAATCTTTTCGGTGTCGCGTGGTTTTAGTGGCCGCGTCACGGACATCAAACGGTCCCAGGTGACCAGGGTTAGGAGCAGCGTCGACGACTGGCAGCTGAACGTGCTGAGAAAGCCTGCAGTGGGCGGTGGGCGTGGTTGAGTGGGGTACGCGTCCAATTGGACTCCAGTTGGACTCACCTGCGAAGGCGCACAAGCCGCTGTGGCGCCAGGACTCCTCGTGCCGTATGTACAGGCCGCGAAAGTTGATGTCCGCACAGGCGATCAGCGTCAGGTAGATGCCCATCAGAAAGTCACTGGCCGCCAGGTGGCGCAGGTAAAGCGAATGCTCCACATTGCTGCGCGATTTGTAAAAATAGCGTCCTGCAAGGACGAGCAGGTTGCCCACCACAGCAATGGAGGCCATGATCCAAACGCTGCGAGAACGGAAAGAAACCAGGTAAAAAAATTAAAGTCGTATTAAAAAACTTGAAATAAAGACGGATCGGAATAATAAAAAAATGGAGCTAAAATTAATCCAACAAATTTTTTATTTGCTTTAAATTTTGATTTATGTTTATATTAATCGCTTTCATTAATTATTATTATTGTCATTATTATTATTATTCATATTAAATCATTAAAAGAAAAGTTTTTCATTAACATTTCATAAATCATTAAGATCATTTTCAATTACTATAAATTAAAAAAAAAATTAAAACATTTGCTGTTAATTATTTTCTAAAGCTAAAATAAATAAAAGTTTTTTAAAAGTTTAATGAATTTTTAATAATAGAAAAATGTTTAAAATATTGGTAAATAGCCAAAAACACAATCACTAATCATTAAACACTTTTAAATTAGTTATAATACATTTTTAAAAAATAAATAAAATATTTTTAATTAAAGTTTTCTAATACATAAGAAATTAAATTTTCCATCAACTATTTTTTTAAAAAAAAGACTATAAAATATTATTAAATATTGTTAAATATCAACAAACACAATAATTAGTCATTAATCACGTTTTAATCAATTATTACAAATTTAAAAAAAAAAAACATTTGTAGTTAAGATTTTCTAAAGCATAAAAAAGGAAAGTTTTTCATTAACCAATTTTATAAAAAGAAAATTTATAAATATTTGATAAGTAGGAAAAAACACAATACAAATGAAATATTAAGTTTTTTACCCGAATTTTGTATTAAATAACTGGGCAAAATTCACATTTATGGCCAACAAGTTGCGGCCAATTTGGGCCAATTTTCGGTTAGGTTCAGCCAGGTTAATGAAAATGTGACAAAGAGAAGTTCTGACTGTTTGCAGTTGTGGAAAAGTGAAGGCAGAGGGGAAAGGAAGGGTGTGGTGGGGGTGGGGGGGGAGGACTAATAGAGAGGCTGCAGGCGAATGGAATATCAATGGCCATAAATTTGGGCAATTAAAGCAAATTTAGATGGGGCCACAATTCTCCTCCAGCTGCCCAGACAACAACTTCACTTCATTGACACGGCACCAATTAGGTGTGTGGGTGTGCGTGTGTGTGTGTGAGTGTGTTTGTTGTGGGTATGTCGCTGGGTGCTCATTATTGCAGTTGTAGCTGGAATTATGATTTGGTTGCCAGGACACGCAACTCGCATCCGCCAGCTGCTGTGCCAATTGTGAATGCTTCCTTTCTACTTATGTATGATGATTGCCAATAGGGGGGGGGGGGGGACATTCATAGTGTCCTGGCAGCCAGTTAACGGCACAACTATAATTTAAGCCAGCTTCAAGCCATTCATTTGCCCTACACGCATTTCCTTCTACTTACTGAACTAAAAAAAGGCACACAATAAAATAAAAAACAAGGAATCATAGCAAGGGGCAACTTCAAGAAAGATCCTGAAATGAAATTCGCTTTAAGTGGCGCAGTAAAATTTAGTTTTAACTAGCTGCAGGAATAGCAAAGGATAGCAGAGGAAGAAGGTTTTAAAGTTGCGAATTTTTTCTTGTGCTTGAAAGAGCTTTAAATTTTTTTAGTAAAAATAAGTGAGCTTTAATGCGCTTAACACAATATTATTCGGCTGAAAGCTCTTTTAAAAAATGATTGAACTAAATGTCTGCATTCAGTTTAAGAACAAGCTTTTAAATTAAAAATAATAATTTTATACAGGTTCTTGTGTAAACTTAAATTGTATTTGTAAAGCTTATTCAATATAGATAAAATATGCTTTAAGGTTTCAAATTAAGGTATAATTTTTAACCTTTTTCATTAAGTAACCTAGTCGAAGACAAAATTATATTTCTCTTACTTAAGAGAAAAGATTAAGCTTTTACTTTATGTTGAACTTTCAGCTTCTGCATAAGCTTTATATTGAAAAATCTGCTTGAGTTCTTGAGTCTCTTAAACTAAAATCTTAATATGATCTTTTCTTTTAAAAATATATTTAAATTTGCTTTCTTGAAATAATGCTTATGACTTCAACATATTTATTGCTTCTTTATTTCACCATTTAGTTTAAAGGAAATCTTGTTCAAAGGAAGCTTTTTATATAAATCAAATTGGATTATTTGAATATTTAAAACCTTTTTGTTTTAAAGAAACTTATAGCTTAAAACTTTATGTTTATTGTTTTGCGAGCTTTTAAAAATTCCATTTATATAAGCCTTAAGGCAAAGCATAAGCTTTTAGCTTGACAGTTATATAAATAGATTTAATTTAAGATCATTAAAGCTCTCTATGTTAAGTTGATAGGTGACCAAGTGAAAGCTCTTTAAAGCTCTCTTCTTCTCTCTTGGTTTCGAATCAATTTTATACTGATTATTTTTATAAAAAGAAGTTTTTTTTAAAACTTAAAATGGTTGTCTAAAAAGTTTTGCATGTTTTAATATTAATTCAAATAAAATTGAAGACTTCTTTGTTTATTTAGATAAGTTTCTTTAACACCGAAGCTTTTAGAAACTAGAACAATCCAAATTAAGTTTAACTAAATTAACTGTGAAATAAAATGTTTGCGAGAGAGAGCCAAAGAGTGAGATAAATGAAGTTTATTTTAAGCTTGAACAACACTGGCTTTTCCGTTTTCAGTTGCTTTGCGGTTTGCCATTTTCCAGCTTTTCACAAAGTCAAATGCTTTTTGCGTGCTCGCCGAAAGTTTGTCGAGCGTAAAACGAGAATTACGATCAAATGACTAGGCAGGCTCTACACATATACATATATTTATATATGTATATTTGTGTGTGTGTGAGATTTTTTTTTGTTTTTCTTCAGTTTTAGCGACACGAAGAAATTGCAAACTTTTGGCTGTGAAAAGTTCGCACGCTTTGCAAATGTGACGAGGCTCAAATAACGGTTGAAATTTCGGCACAGACAAATTCGAGAAGGCCGACAAAGCTGTGACTGAAATTAACAGCAGGTGGGCGGAGGGGGGCAGGAAGGGGCCTAACTGAAAGTATTTAATTTTTATGAAAGCGTCAACTAAAAATAATAAAATAATACAACAGGCACATTCCGAACTCAGCGATGCTCAACGTGATGGCATCTGACGGCATGTTTGGGAAGAAGAAGAGTGTGTGTAACACACACACACACACACACACACACACATGCAGCTAGTGTGTGTTTACTTTGAAGCTTATGGCAAGTGGGAGATTGAGTATACGAGTGAGAAAACACACACAAACACACGCTTGACTGTGGGAAAAGGGTTTTCTTTTGGGGGAGGGGCATGGGAAAACTCAAAAACTCAGACAGCACGCAGAGCGTGTAAATGTAAGCAAACAAACAAGTGAAATTGAGGAAAACCTAAGGAAAATGTAATTTCCATTTGCAGCAGACGAGGCGAGGCCTCAGCATTAGTTGCTCACGTGCCACCAAATGGGGCAGAGACCCGGGCAGGGGCAGGGGCAGGGGCAGGCAACTAGGCAGATAATCACTCAACGCTGCCAACAGTCGGTTAAAGCCACAAAAAATTTGAGAAGTAAAAAAATTTGGTAAAAGAAAAACTCAATTCAAGGTGCGAATTTTCGGTTAAAAATGGAATCAATTATGGGTAGTTCCGGTTTAAGAAAATGGGAAAAATATAAAAAACAATAAAATACTCTCTCATAGTCTATAAACAATTTAAAAGCAGACAACAATTTTTTAATAGATAAATAGCATAACTTTGTCAAAAGACTAAGTTGAGCTTGAAAGTTGAACTATAATTTTTATTTAACAGATTTATATTCTATCCAAAGAATGAAAAAAAATCGTATTTAGTATTTTAAAAAAAAACTAGATAATTAAAACTTAAATTTAAACACTTAATGTATAAAATTTAATTAATGATCGAAATTTATATATATTATATATATATTTAATAATAGATATATATTATATATTTAAAGTTCTGTGATCATTTTTGACACTTTGCCACGCCCCCATTGAGCTCAGCCTTGAAATTTTCACACTCTAACTGAATTGTGAATTTATAAATATATGTTCCAAATTTTGAGTCTCCAGCTTCACTAAATTAATATATCCTATAATCTTTGTAAACAAGCTTACAAAAAAACAACAACAAAGATTGAGTAGAAATAGCTAAGATTAGTTCATTGAGTCGACCTCTTAGTTACCCTATTATATCAAATATAGAGTGAAAAAACGCTTGCAGATCCTTTTTAAACAGATAATTAATCTCAAAGTTATAAAGTTAATATAAAAATAATTAAAAAAATTGGTATTGATTATGATAAGATGATAACTTTTCAGTCAGATATTTTTATAATATAAATATTATTGATAATTTTTTATGTTATGTATAGAAAATAGTGACGAAAGCTTTGACAATTATTATTATTAAATAACAACTTTTATTAAAAATATAAAATAAATAAAAATGTAAATAAAATCTAAATATGTATATTTAATAGTCGAATAAAGTGAAAATATAATAAAATTTAACTTTTAAATAAAAGTATTTCAAGGAACGTCTACGAACAAGAACTAAATCTTAATGGACAAAGAATAATTTTTATTATAAATATAAAATTAAAAAAAATGTAAATAAAATCTAAATATGCTCAGTAGACGAATAAAGTAAAAATATTAAAAAAATAACTTTTAAATGAAAGGAGCATAATTTAAACAGTATTTCAAGGAACTTTTCCGGACAAGAAATAAATCTTAATAGACATAAAAAATGATTAAAGGAGTTTGATATGTATTTAAACTCTTAAGCCCCAGTCTGTAACTAGTTGAGGAAAAGTTAAAGGACACAAGGGAGGAAAATTAGTTGTCAGTTAGTAAATATTTAAAGTGCTGCTAAAGAATTCAAGTGGGGGGGGGGGGGGGGGGGGGGGGGGGGGGAGGGGGGGGGAACAGAGTTGACCGAGGGGCGGGTGGGAGGGGGTGTGAACGTTCAGTCACATGTATTATATATGTAAATACTGTCTGTATACAAATCGAGAAATAGTCAAAATTTTCAAATTGCATAACTGATAAAAATAAGGGCGGTCGGCATGCATTTTGAGTATCAGCGTCAAAGCCAGGAGCTGAGCGCCGCTGTGGATCTGGACTTGGTTGTGCGCAATCGGGGCGGGGGCGTGCCCTGCGGCGGCCGCAACGGTCTCATGGTGGAGCCGCCGTCGGCGGCGCCGCTTGGCAGCACCGATCACCAGCACCAGATGCGTTTGCTGGTCCTGCGCGAGCGTCTGCGTCGCGCCCTCTACAATTGAAACGCCCCCCCCCCCCCCCCCCCCGTCGCAGACGCAGTCGCCAACTCATTGAATAGACCAACCAAAAACAACAACAGCAACAAAAACAACAAATATACAAATAAAATATAAGTAGAAGAACGCACAAGGAGAGAATATGATTAAAAGAAAATAAATAATAAATATATATTTTGTCTATAAAGTCTGTTTGTTTAAATGCAGGATATTCGCTTCTCTCTCTTTTTCTCCCTCTCTGCCTCACTCTGTCTATTTCTTTCTTTCATTCTCATCCGCTCACTCTCTATCCAGCCTCTCTCTCTGCAACCTCTCTCTCTATTACTTTCGCTGCCTCACTCTCTCTCTTTCTCCTTCTCTGACTCACTCTTCCTCATTCTGAATTTTTCTCTCTTTTCATTCTCTTCTTCTATCTCTCTATACCTCTCTTTTACTCAATCTTCCTAGCTCCCTCTTTTTTACTCTTCCTGTTTCCATTCTCATCCGCTCTCTCTCTATCCAGCCTCTTTGCAACCTCTCTCTATTGCTTTCGCTGCCTCACTCTTCCTCTCTCTCTCTCTCTCTCTTTACCACTCTCTCCCTCCCTTTCACTCTGTTTTAAAGATGCACTCAAGTAATAAGGAAATTTAATTAGAAAACCATGTTAAAAGTTAGTAAAGAAAATATTTAAAATAATAAACGATTTCTATGTAAACATTTGAATATCTTTTTTTAACACTATTTTACACTTAAAAAAATGCATGTTTATTTAAAAAAATTTTTTTGAAGATAATCATTTTAAGAATAATTATTTTGGCAAAAGTTTTTATTTTTATAATAACGTTTGTGAGTTTTTTAAATGTTCTCCTAATTTGTTTTAATGTTAACTGATTCTATTAATTTATTATTTTAATTATTATATATTTTTAAAGATTGTAAACTATTTTTTTATACCCAGTATTTACCTATATATATATATTATAAATATATTTATTTCTTCTTGCAATACTTTATACTATTACTAAACTTTCCTTATACTCACCCCCTTTTTCTTTAAGTGCATTGACGTTCTATAGAAACTTTTCAATTACTTTTTACATATATACACTCAATTTCTTTAAGTGTATATTTATTATTTATATATATAATTTTTTGCACCCCTTTCTTGTGATTTGTATTCACCTTAATAAAGTAGAAAAGAGAAAACCACCCCCAAAAAGCTGCCAGTGTATTCAAATGCCGTGGCACGAATGGGGCAGGAAACAATATGCATTAACATAAACATAAACAGAAGCATAAACATAAACATAAACATAAACAAAAGGGTGAACAATAAAGGTAAAGAACATAACGGTGAAGGCGTCGTAAGTTGCACGTCTGCTGATGAGTTGCAGCCGGGGATTAGAACCTAGGGCCGGGCTTTGATTGGGAGGGGGGCGTTTTGTGGATGGGGGCGTGGCTGGAACTTACCTGCCGCGCAGTAGCTGGTTGTCGAGCAGATGAAGCTTGCTGCTGATGCCGTCGCCGTGGGGATCACAAACGCGCACATGCAACGCGGCGTGGCACAAATGGAACCAAGAGAAATAACTGAAGCCAAAAATAATAAACTGAAACAAGGCAATAACAAACAGAGCTGGGCTCTGGTCGGCTACTTACATAAACTCGAGACGACCGAGATTCTCGAGCACGGCCGGATCGAGAGTCTTAAACCGATTGCCCGTTAAAAGCAGCGAACTCAGATTTTCCAGGCAGTCAAAAGCGTGCAAATCGAATTTCTCGATTTGATTCTCATTCAAGTGCCTAAAGGAAAGTTAAAGAAAATTTAGAAATGTGAATTAAATAATAGGAATTTCATTTAAAAATTTTAAATTAGAAAAGTCACAAATCCTACTCTCTTTAGTAGTATTTATTTTTAATTTAAAAAATAAAGCCCATGAGACTTAAGCTTAGTCTTTATTTTATAAATATGTTTTGCTTTTTTATTTATTTAGTTAAATTAATTTAAGCACAACTATTTTAAAAAAAGCTTAAGAGAAAATCTACCTAAATTTGTTTTTATTTTTATTTTTGCAGTTTACATTCCAGGCTTTCCTAAAAGTATTAACGTTTTTAGATTGGAAGACTGGAAGGGGTTTAAAAATAATTTTGTGCAGCAAGTTTTATCATTACAACTTGCGGCATGCGCCAAGGCACGTAATGTGCGGCATGATATTTGTTGCATGCCACGCGGCATGCAAAACTCACTCAATATGCCCGATACTCAAGTTTTTTCTGTTGCCAATTTTTCTTTACTTTATGCTCATATTTTCTTCAGTTTATTTGTTGTCTTACATTCCAGTCGAGATGTCGCTTTAAATGAAATTCCTCAAGCGCGTGTTGCACAAACACAAAACACGTCTTTCCCTCTGCCCAACCTTTAATCGATGTTGTCCTTTTTTCGTCCTGCGATTGGGCAACAGCTTAAGCCTAACCAAATTGAAAAACTCGCAGGCCGGCTAAGCCGCGACAGATTTTTATACGCCCATCACATGCGGCTGCCATTTGCGATGCCCTAAACACATTTCTTTCAAATACCCTGCACAACAAAACTAGCTACAAATGGGGTATGTGCGACGGCTTTTCTATTTTCTACAATAACTCTGCATTTTAAATACTCAGTTCTATAAGCGTTTGATTTATAATTACTTGCGTAGTGCCTGTTAATTACTTAATTACTTAGCATATTTTGGGAAATGTGGCTCTCACAAATGGTCCTTTACTATTTTTTGGAAATTGTGTATCAAGTTTTTATTTTTAAAAAAAAATTTACTTAAGTTATTAAAAATGTTTGGCTTTATGGCTTAAGTAATTAAATTCCACTTTTATAAATATTGTAAATTTTACAAATTTTTATATGCTTAATTTAAATGGGTGAACGTCAATTACTCAAGTAATTGGAAAAGTTAAAGTTTTAAAGTAATTGAAAATCAATTACTTAATTATACAATAAGAAAATGAATTAGATTAACACATAATTACTTAAGTATTTAAAGTAATTAAAGTCATTTACTAAAGTAATTATATAAGCTTTTAGCCTAGCAAACAGGGTATATGCATAGTCAATCACAAAGGTTATTTGCACCGTTTGCGTATATTTTTTTTCATGATTGCTATTGTTGTTGTTGCAACTTACAATCCCTGCAGATAGCTGAGGTTACAAAAGGTTCCGTCGCGTATGTAAGACAATTGATTGCCGGCCAGAAATCTGCAAAGCGAAAAATGTAACAAAAATTCCATGCGATGTGAACTATGCGAGACTTTAAAAGGAGCTCCTCCAGGATACTCACAGGAAACGCAGCTGAGGAAATGTGAATGTGTTGGCCGCAATGCTGGCGATTTGATTGTGCGCCAGGGACAAAGTGTGCAGATGCAGCAAATTGGTGGGAAACATGCCCGGCGCCAGCTGCTGCAGTCGATTCTTGTTCAGGTACCTAAAGAGAGCAAGAATTTTAAGTGGCCAGCAGTGTTAAAGCCAATCTTCACTTACAGCAGCTCCAAGTTGTGTAGCTGGGAAAACACTTCAGCCTCAAAGTGCGCAATCAGATTGCCGCGCAGATCGCTGCAAGTAAACAAAGAGTAAAGGAAAAGTGGGGGAAAATTCGGGGTTTTCCTTGCCATTACTTACAGCTCCTCCAGTTGCTGCAGATAGCGGAAGTCGTTGTTGGCCAGGCTACTGAGCTGATTGCGTGCCAAAATTCTGCAGGTAAAACAAAAGCAAAAAAAAAAAATAACTTGGCCACATTAGACGTAATGTTGTTTTAATGTGCTCAACGACAAATCGACAAATGGTCGAAACAGAAGCAGAAAACGAATATAAGCCACAGCAACGCAAAGAGACAATACACAAGTGTGCTTATGTGCACGACTAGAAGTTACCCTTTGAAACAAACATTTGCTTTTTGGTGATATAGGATATAAAAATGTAGTCTATTTTTTTAAATTGTTCAAGAATGTGGCAATAGTTGACTTGAAATCTATGAATATATAATAAATTTATGAATATATTAAAACCAAATAATTAAATAATAATAAATTATTATTTGGGAACTTTAAATATAAAAAAAATAAATAAATATATTAAAATAAATTAATTAAATAATAATAAATAATTATTTAGGATTTTGTAGTTGGGAAAAATTGCCTTGATATTTTTAGATATAATTAAATTAATAAATATAATAAAATCAATAAATTATGTAATTTTATTTAATTGTTTGGGATATTATATTTGGGAATAGTTGCCTTGATATCTTTAAATATGTATAAATTTTTAAAATATATTAAAATAAATTAATTAAATAATTATTTATAATTGTTTTGTGATTTTATATTTGACTTGAAATCTATAAATATATATTAATTTATAAAAAAATATAAAAATAAATTAATTAAATAATTATATGTAATTGGGAAAAGTTAACTAGAAATCTTTAAATATATATAACATTTTTTAAATATATTAAAATAAATTAATTAAATAATAATTTATAATTGATTGGGATATTATGTTTGGAAATAGTTGACTTAAATTCTATGAATGAATATATAAAAAATGTATTATTTATTTATTTTATATTGCATTTTTCTTATGTTTTTATTTCTTTTAAATTTCCTTCTTTAACTTCCGCATACCCTTTAAGTTTTCCAGGGTATCGACAGACAGACAGTTGGATAGACAGCATTTTAATAAGCCATTAAATGCTATTTGCATGCCGCAATGCAGCCCAGCCTGCCACGCCCAACGGACCGGGCCAGGACCAAAGCTAAAATGTCAGCGCGAAAGTTGAAAACCAACCGAGCAGCAGCAGCAGCAGCTGTGCAGTCAACTCAGAGACAGCCCCCTACCCCCCATCCCCTCCCTCTGCCCAGGCCCCTGCCTCCAACTGTAACTGAGTTGTTTATGTGTTTGCTGCTTTGTTTTCTGTTTTAGTTTCTGTTGTCGCCGTCTGCTGTTGTCTTTTTTGGCAAACGGAAAAGCCAGCCACCCAGAATTTCCCAGCCTGCGGTTCAAACTTTTACTTTCGCCTGCGTGTGCTAATATTTTTATGATACACCCAAGCCATAGAGTCGATTTTGTGTATAAACCTCGGGTGCGTTCCAAACAATGGGCCACTTTATGGCCCCAACTGGCAAACGATGCGTATACGCAACAATGGCACACAAGACTATTATCAGCTGGGATTCATCTACACACACACACACACACACACACACATAGAAACACTTGCTGATACAATCAACAATTGAGAGTGCACATAACTGTCGCTGTGTCCTTTATCTATATGTATATATATATAAATATATATGTATCTGTATAGTTATTGGCAATTACGGTATTCTTTGTATGCAGCTACGTTACTGGGCCTGTCTAACCTTTTTTGGGGCCACTCCCAATTGGGCAATTGCTGCACAAAATTTGCAACCACGCTAATCTGAACTGTAGCTAATTAAATCGTTTGACTTTAAAATGGGTTTTAACATTTAATATATAGATAAACTTTCTGCAAAGTTGTTGCCCTGAATGAAGTCTTAAGTTGAATCTTATAAGAATTGTAATCCAATCAAATCTGTTTGGTTTATATAAAGTTAATCTATGCTAATCTGTAAATTTTAATAGACAACATTCCATAGCATAGCATTAGGCCTGCTGAAGATCTTGAAGTTCTCCTAAACGAAGCTAATGGAGTTTTGGGGTAAATTAAACGTGGGTAGAAGTAGTTTAAAGAAGCCTTTACTACAAATATCTGATCATCTCTCTTTTTCATCCAATCCTGGAATACTGTTCATGCACATGGTATATATAGTTAATCCTTGACTTCCTGCTAATACAACTTTTGCTCTTTGCTTTACTTGGCTTAAGCTGTAATACTTTCTTTTAGTCTGGTTTCGTACTTCAACATATTTTGATTTCATACTAATTTAATAGCTAATCAGCTGTAGGACAATCGTCAGAGTGTTCTTCCTTTTACAAGCTGATTGCTGTCGACATGGATGACTCCTTTCCTCTCTGTTCCCTTAATAAGTTCCTACTAGAAGTTATTATCCCATAATTTTGCCTTATTGCACAGAGAGACTTTGCCTTGAAGAACACTCTTCGGGTATTTTTCCTTTGCCATAAATATTGTTATAAAGTGTTATAACCCAAAAATAATCTTTGCTTTTAATCACGGATCAAACTTAGCTAAGATTATGGACTTAGCTTTCTGAACAGGCAAAATTTCTCAATCTCTATTTAATTTTCCCCTCTCCATGAAACGCAAATCGCACTTTATCCATTTCTAAACGTATTGTAGTAATATATTAAACAGTTTAATACCCAAGACTTATATTTATATTGATGCCTACAACACTCGCTAATTAAGCTAAATTTTTATTATATTTCCATATAAAACATTCCCACTTATATTTATATAACTAACTTCCCCAATGTGATTTAATTTTAGCCCCCATTTTAACTAAACTCTTTTTTCCAACTCATTAAGAGCGCACTCAATAAACAAAAAGCGAATTAAAAATTAATACGAACTACAAAAATTAGCTTAAATTGTCGCTTTTAATTGCGCTGGCTGACAATTCAGTTTGCGAAATTACCAAAACCAGAATTATTTATAGTAAAAAGTTTTTGTTAAACGCAAAAACAAAAAAAGGAAACATTTTTATGCAAATTTGCCAAATGCCAAATACGATTTCCATGGCCAATAAATAGGCCATATTTATTGGTTAATTATGTGCGCTGTGCGCGTAAATAACGGCACATTAATGCACATTAACTTTAGCTGCGTTGAGTGGCGAACGTGGCGTATACGCAACTTTTCCTGCGCCTGAAAGTAGGCAACAGTTACTCACGTAGCTTTTGTTTGGGGGCGGTGTAAAAAGTACGCAGGACATTAAATGAGGCATTTATAAGGGACTTGTAGAGAAGAGCTCTTAAATTGGAGGAGTTTATAGATATTGATATTGATAGTAAATGAGTGAGGAGACTATTTATCAATATCTTCTGTGGAAACTGAGTTCTTAGCGGAGTTAATTTTTTGTTATGACTGCTTGTCAAATTAGAGCTGAAGTTCTATATACTTATATACTATACTATATACTGCCAACCTGATGATAATTATATGGAAACTTTCTTAAAGGTTCTTTTTGCATCTGATGTGGATAAAATTTCTTCTGTTTAACTTTAATTATCTGTTTAAAAAAGATCATAAATACATATTTATATTTATATATTTACTTATATTTATTTATATTTATTTATATTTATTTATATTTATTTATATTTATTTATATTTATTTATATTTATTTATATTTATTTATAT